>VUQI01063535.1:0-19359 GCA_015106735.1 Paratilapia polleni | reverse complement strand
CCATTACACCACCAGCAGCCTGAACCGTTGATACAAGGCAGGGTGGATCCATGCTTTCATGTTGTTTACACCAAATTCTGATCCTACCATCCAAATGTTGAAGCAGAAATCAAGACTCAGGCAAGTCTTTCTGATCTTCTATTGTCCAATTTGGCCATGCAAATTGTGGCATCAGTTTCCTTGGCCTCAGTGGTCTTCAACTGCTGTAGCCCATCTGCTTCAAGATTCCACATGCTGTATATTGTACAACATGAGTACATGAGTAGTTATCTGAGTTACTGTTGCCTTCTATCAGCTTGAAGTTATTTCCCTGGCCGTTCTCCTCTGACCTCTGACATCAACAAGGCATTTTTGCCTGTAGAACTGCTGCTCACTGGATATTTTCTTTGTAAACCTGAGAGATGATTAGGTCGGGAAATCACAGTAGGTCAGCCGTTTCTGAAATACTCATTCTAGCCCGTCAGGCACCAATAACCATTGCCACGTTCAAAGTCACATACACTGTAAATCACCTTTCTTCCCCATTCTGATGCTCTGTTTGAACTTCAGCAGGTCATCTTGAGCATGTCTCCATGCCTCAATGCATTGAGTTGCTGCCATGTGATTGGCTGATTAGGTATTTGCGTTAATGAGCAGTTGAACAGGTGTATCTAATAAAGTGGTCAGTGAGTGTATACGCAAGTAGCATCTTCTCTTAATCAGGACTTGATCAGGTGGTCTGATCCACATCTGAAGGCTAAGGAGCACTTCACTTTTAACTTTTGTATGTAGCAAGAGCTGCTGAGCCGGTCCTTGTTGATGTGGCTGCTCTTCAGTTCTGTGCCTTTGACACATAATGATGCCCATTATGATGTAAAATAAGGGTAGAAAGTGCCCTGATGAACATGTTCCTTGTATTTCTCAGCAGTCAGCATGTTGAAAGGATTGGGGCGGCTGTGGCTCAGGAGGTAGAGCAGGTCGTCTACTAATCGTAAGGTCAGTGGTTTGATCCCTGGCTCCCCTAGTCTACATGCTGAAGTATCCTTTGGCAAGATACTGAACCCCACATTGCCCCTGATGCATTCATCTGAGTGTGTGTGAATGTTAGCTAAACACTTAAGTATAGATAAAAATGCTGTATGAATGTGCGTATGACTGGGTGAATGTGGCATGCTTTGAGTAGAAAAGTGCTATATAAGTACCAGTCCATTTGCCATTTACCAAGGATTAAAAACTAATGAATTCACTCAAATGACAACAAACAATCAAACATATGTTATCACTCAACCCCCAGTGGAATCAAAGACCTTGCTTATTAGAAGGCTATGCATCCGGATTATGAGGTGCACACCTCTCAAAATAGTGTCTTATACAACGGATATAAACTACATTTATATATAAGTACTAGCATATGTTTATTGCATAATTTATTACAACCTCTTCTTAAGTATTCATCATTATTATTCAACACTGTATTAAAAACAGTTATATTGTAGCCTGTTTGTGTGAGGTGCACTGTGGAGCCAGCATATTGGTATAGTAAGGTTACTGTCTCAGTTTTATCCAGAGGAGCACTTTTCACACGCAGCCCAGTCAGCCCTGTCAGACAGTGACAAGTGGCAAGTGTCATCATCTGCCCAGGACCCTCAGTGTTTCCATTGCTTTATATGGTGGAATGAGAACATCAAAGAGTGCATGCCAGAAACAGAGAAGAGAAGTGAAAGGGGTCTGGGGCTTTGAGAATGAAGATAAAATGAAGCTAAAATAAAAATTCACAGTGACAAAAAGCAGGAGAGAAGAGAAACACAGAGCAGCAGAGTGAGACAGACTCAGAGATAAGCAAGAAGAGGAGAAATAATTCAGCAACATGACTCTTTAAGCTTTTTGACAGATGTATCTGAGAGTTTCCCTACTAAGGAAGAAGCTTGAGAGGCAACTTTCAGTAGATAACAGCAACGACAATAATACAACTTATCACCAAGCAAAATTCTAAAGTTTGAGAACATTAACATAAATTTTAAAAAGGGAGAAAAACTGTTTGGAATCAGTTTAGTAAGCTATTTTAAAGTTGTATGTGGACAACTCTACTAAGGATTAATGTTGAACAGGGATGAAGATACTCCTTTGTCCTCTGTTTTCTCTTCATTTTTATTTGGCTAACCTGGAAGTTTGAATAAAGCCCAATCCCTTTTTTGCTCCACCAGACATCTCGGTAAGAGTGTAACCATATCCCCAGTCTAGACCCCAGTAATTAACTCACTTAGTACCATGGACCCTATAGAAAAGTTGCATGTAGTTTCTGGGTCAAGCCAATGTGGAAGTGCCCTAAACTCCTGCTTCTAATAGCTAGCAAGGGGCGACTTCTCCAGTTACAAAAAGAATTCCATTTGTATAGAAGTCTGTGACCTCCATTGATCTGTTAGCCCAGGAAACACTTTCCTGATGAGTTTATGGTTTCGGGTGCCCATTTTATGTCTTGTTTAATAAAACATGATGCTCATTTTGTAAATTATTGTCCTCATCTCCAAAAAGACAACAAAGCAGGTTATGCTTTATGACTGATAAGTTGCTACTGTGTGGAGTGTTCCTCAGTTGCTCAATGAGTTTAATTTGTTTTAAAATCCAATCACAGTCAAAATGCAATTTTCCAAAGAATGAATAGATTAAACTTGTAACCATGAAAATAGTCCACATGAAACATGTCCCCACTTTCGATATTTGACTGCTTGTCATGCTCTCACACTTTACTCATCCCCACTGTCCTGACTCTCTGACCTATTTTGGTATTGCATGGTTAGCATCTTCTTTTCTGGGAATCTTCAGACAGACAGACAGACAAAGAGAAAGAATTTGGGGGCAGGGTGATTGTTTCCCTGTAGAGTCAAAGTCAGCACTTTGCTTGAACTCTGAGTGTCAAAAGGTTCATGTTTATGCATATTAGATAGAGGCAGAAAGTTACTGTCATACCGCTCTGATGTAGGTCAGTACAGCACATAATGTACAATCTATTACCCAGTTAAAAAATGTAAATTGTTCACTTCTTTACTTCTCTGTGAAATCACATTAGGAAGAGATGACTGTAGAAGATAAAATTACAAGTTTTTAATTATTGGTGGCTGTCTAGAGAAATTGTAACCGAATAGATCTGATGCTGTTTTCATTGGCGATGAGTATGTTTTAGCTATGTTGTGCCTCTGTTTTGATTAGATTATTGTATTTGCTGATGTTTTTGAGCAGGGATACTCATGCTCACAGTATGAAGATCTAAACAGCTGTACACAACTTGAAACATAATGTTTCGCTCTTGTAAACACACACTTTGACACTTTGATTATGAGCTCAGACTGCCAGTAAACCTCTTTAGAATTGGGGCTTCATGTAAATAAAAATATTTTTGTTTAGACTTGTATTAAAATAGCATCATGGTGTAAACGTTTGGAGTGGAAATTGCTAAAGCCTGGTCGGATTTCATGTCATGGTTTGTATTTTTCCTACAACCAGATATAAAATAAGAGAATTTAATTTTAATTCCAGAGTTATGATTTAAAACTGTCACAGTAACAATAGCAGCATAAAGGCCCTTTCAGATAGGACGCCGCATGCGCTGCGCTGACCGCTAGCTTCAGCGCATGGTCCAAAATTAGTGTTGTGCTGGCTCTTCACTCTGCCTGTACGTCATTTTTTTGTGCCCGCTCATTATGTGTGTTTAAACAGGGAGCACTCACTCCCTGTTTAAATAAACCTGGCATGCCCAATTCAGTGGAAATATGTTTCCACAACACCACTTTCCTCCCTGGGTCCCTATAAGCACGTAAACTTGTGTCATGAAGTTCCTTAAACTTGGACACACAGAATCAACTTTTCTTCCATGTTTTCATTCATTGTGTGGTTGATCTTAGCGTGGCTGTAGGCTTTGTTTCTATTGGTCTTGCAAATGTACGTCACACAGCGTTGTTCTGCAAAGTTCAAGGGCCTTAACTCAGAGTTGAGCATAGGTTTTCCTTTCGTCATTTCCCTTTTTCTTTTACTCTTTTTCTTCTTGGTTTGTCCTCCTCCTCATGTTTTGTTTTGCTTACTTTGTTTGAAATTATCCTCAGTTGTTGGTGTTCTGCTTTTCTCTCATATACAGCAGGTGCTACGATTAATCAGGAATATGTATTTCATGGAATGCTGACCTCGCCTTGAAGCTGATTTGTCTCACATTTTTTTTAAACTCTATCCAATTTTATGCCACTAGAGAGAAGCAGGAGGGGATGCGTCTGCTCGTGCACCAAAACTATTTCAGTTAGGTTCACGCACTTAAAACTGCTTGGTTAGGTTTAGGAAAAGATTATAGTATGGGTTAAAATATGCTTCTTCACAACAGCAAAATAAGGTTTAGAATTCTGCAGCTGCTGAGTCAGCAGAGCGTATGCGCTGTAACTTTAAGTGATCTGCCACTTTGTGGCTGAGTTGCTGTGGTTCCTAAATGCTTCCACTTTGCAATAACACCACTTACAATTGATCGTGGAATTTCTAGGAGGGACGGAATTTCACAAACTGACTTGTTGCTATGGTGCCATCCTATTACAGTACCACTCTCAAATTCAGTGAGCTCTTTAGAATGATCCATTCTGTCATAAATGTTTGTAAAGGCAGACTGCATGGCTAGGTACTTGATTTTATACACCTGCAGCAATGGGACTGGAAACACCTGAATTCAAAGATTAAGAGGTGTGGCTTAGTACTTTCATCCGTATTGCGTATCTGTGTGATTCAGTTGGAAGATAAGTTGTAAAAAAACAGCAGTGTTTATTCCTAATCCTAAGAATGATAAAAAGGGAGTCACCGACGAGAAGCTAATATGGGAGCAATAGGCTCTCTTTTGCTAGCTCTTGCTACTACTGTCGCTGCAGAATTTTGGATCAGCTGAAGGATTTTAAGGAAGATATTATGACAACCTAGTAGTGACCTAGAAATGCACTTATTAGTTTTTAAGTTAAAGGACATATCCTGGTGGAAAATGACTCCAAAGTTCCTCACAGTACTGGAGGCCAATTGAAATGCCATCTAGAATTACTATAGGGTAAGAAAATGTTGATATGGCCAAATATGATTACTTATTTAGAAGCATAATTAGGTCATCCAAGCCTTTATGGCATTATGACATACTTGTAATTTAACCAGCTGACTTGTCTCATCTGGCATCATAGATATCAATATTTATGTAATGTTTTCCCTAAGGGAAACATGTATAACATGAAAAGCATCGGTCCTAGCACAGAACCCTGTGAAACCCCATGACCAACTTTTGTGTTTCTATGTGATACTATGAAAAATATTGCTTCAAGCAGCCTAGTGCCGTTCCTTTCATCTCATTCTTCAGTCTCTGTAATAAAATGTAGTGATCAATGGTGTGAAACAGTGAGATCAAGCAGAACAAACAAAGAGACAAATTGTCTGAGGCTTTAAGAAGATTGCTGGTGACTTTAACCAGTGCTAGTTCTGTGCTATGTTGTACTGTAACTTTTCAAACAAATCACAAAATCACTTAACTGGTTTCCAACACAATTTTTTTCGAAGTATTTTACAAATAGAGGGAAAGTTGGATATACAACAGGTGATAACTGGCTAAAACACCAGGATCAAGTGTAGGATTTTTAAGCAGAGGTTTAATAATAGCAAAATTCTGTGGTCTGTAGTTTATTCTAAAAGGTGATGGATCAGATTAAATATGAAAGTGGTAATTAAGGTTAAAACATCAATGAGCAGTCCAGTTGGCACTGAGTCCAAAAGACATGTTGAGATGAAGTAATTGATCGAGTGAGCTCTAAATATAAACCCAGTCTTGTGGCCTTTTCTAAAGCTGCTATTATTGATGATACATCTATGAGAGTTTGGGGATGAAGGGATGACTTGTTTTCTGTTGAAGTTTTGTTTGTAGAAAAGGTTGTTAAGTCATTACTAATAAGGAATACAAAACTGAGCAGAGCTCTGGCTCATTGTCAGCCTGGCTACAGTGCTAAAAAGAAATCTGGGGTTGTTCCCGTTTTCCACTAACAGTGATGAATAATATGTGGATCCAGCTTTACAGAGGGCTTTGTTATGCCTCCATGCTGGCAACTGCAGCAACTAGAGGCATTATGATGTTATGAATGTGATATATTAGGAACGCCTTGAGGGAATTTTTTCAAAAACACTCACTTGGACTGGGTTTGAACTTTGAACAAATTTAGGTGGTTAAATGTTGATGTTCCAGCTTACTGTGACCTAACAAAATACATTTTTGACCATAACCCACGCATTCATATGCTAATTATGATCCAAAATTTCTAAGTGGATAAAAGGATGAATTTGCTGGATGGTGAGCTGAACAAAACAGTTATCAAATCATTGCTAACAGCGACTTAGATGAAAGAGTGTCTTGTTTTTTGGTTCTTTTGGAGTAGTTTTTATTAGTTCCTTATGAATAGCTCCTCTTGTGCTTTAATTTAGGTGGTAAGGGAGCCAACGCTTCTTTGTTTTTAAATTTTGTTGTGCTTTTTAATATGTCACTTTTGAGTCCTGCAACATCATGGAATGAAAACAAACACATGAAAACAGAAATATAATATACAAAAATACATGAAGTAAGCATTTCCATACATGTGCCATAGTTCCAAAAGAAAAAGAGAAAAAAAAAGCACTTTAAAAACAATACAAAAACAAATGCAGCAACGTTGCAAGCTCTACACAACTGAACGCTTAGCTTTTCTAAAGTTGTCAGAAATAAACAGTCCCAACTCCAGGCAATCCCACAATTTCTTTTTTGGCCAGGCTTTGGAAACCTTTAACCATTGTTCTGTCAGCCAAAAACAACATTTGTTTTCAGATGGATTGATTCCTTCGCTGGCTCGCTTCTTAAAACAGAGTCTAATCAGGATCACAATTAAGCCTGTTATAGTGTTTACTCTGTTGCCTCTGTTTGTCTTTGTCTCCCCCCTTTGCTTCATTACTATAAAGCTTTTAAACTGAGGAGTCTTTTTCCAAAACACTGCTAATACCTATTTGAAAATGAATTTTCTTCTGAAGTCCATAATGCTTTTCTCATTTTAATTTGGTTGCATTATGAGAGGCTAAACATCCACAGTGAATAATGGTACTTTCCCTCAAATGGAAATAGAATTTTAATTTCACCCTCAGCCCAAAGACGCAACTTTAACCTATGGCCTTTTTGACAGGACTCAAATTCTTCATGCTTTTACCAAAGCAAAAGTAGAACTTTTTGAACTTGGCAGCTCTTTCGCTGTATGTCTTCATTTACACCAGCGAGTTCCCTTTTTCATTTACTCTTTCTCTTCTAGCTCTGTCCTCCTCGTCATGTTTTGTTTTGCTAACTGTGCTTGAAATTATCCTCAGTTATTGTTCTGATTTTTCAGGAATGTATTTTATGGAATGTTGAATTTGTCATTTCGCCTTATTTTTCCATTTTGTAACACAGTATCCAATTTTATGTCACGTTTGCAAAGCAGGAGGTGATACATGCAGCATGTGCTGCTATCAGATCCAAGATGGCAGATGTTCAGCAGCGATGGACGCAGTTGAAGGGGGCCTCATTTGGCTCCTTACAGCAACACGTGTGCTGGATATAAAACAAATCATGTGAGCTACGTTAAAGTCACAGGCCATGGTGATTTGCATAACTGGAACAAAGATTTATCTTTGCAAGTGACCTCTGATAGTGACTGGCTGCTGCAAATCTAGCCAACAACTTGTCATGTGATGTCTCCTCTAAATACTCTCATTAACTGCAAAAATATCCGCAATCAATTGCTCTTCACATATGTTTAAGACTTTCCAAATCCTCAAAATCTGTGAATCTAGGTAACATCGTTGCCATGTCTTAAAGCAAAACATTTACATCAGCACTGTCTCTAGTAACTTCTTTAGGTTTCATTTTGGGAGAATAATAATAATCTTAACTCTGTACTAGGAGTGATATAATAATAGATACTAAGATAACACAGATACCAGTGAATTTAAAGGAACAGTTTGCCTTAAAATCAAAGTATTTTACTTCTGCCCATCATTTATCCATCTAGATTACTGTGTGTAACTTGCCCAGATTTGCAGATGTCAGCTGTAGAAATGTTTGCCTTCTCTTTAGTATAATGGAACTAAATGCACAAACCTTTTTGTGAGCAGTTTCATTTAGTAACTACACCGATCAGGCATAACATGATGACCACCTGCCTAATATTGTGTTGGTCCCCCTTTTGCTGACCATATACAACAAACTGTGATGCACTGTGTATTCTGACACCTTTCTATCAGAACCAGCATTAACTTCTTCTGCAGTTTGAGCTACAGTAGCTCATCTGTTGGATTGGACCACAGGGGGCAGCCTTCACTACCCACCTGCATAAATGAGCCTTGGCCCCCCATGACCCTGTCACTGGTTCACCACAGTTCCTTACTTGGACCACTTTTGATAGATACTAACCACTGCAGACCGGGAACACCCCACAAGAGCTGCAGTTTTGCAGATGCTCTGACCCAGTCGTCTAGCCATCACAATTTGGCCTTTGTCAAACTCGCTCAAATCCTTACGCTTGCCCATTTTTCCTGCTTCAGATATGATATCTCATGGTAGAACAAGAGTCTGACCTAATGTTGCACTAAAATGGTATAAAGCAGAGCACCTCAACAATATCAATGTAAGTTGATGGATTTGTGACAAACTGAGCTTAAAGCTGGGGTACTCTTTTTTTTTTTTTTGGCATCATTGGACAAAAATCCATAGTTACATTTCAGCACATTGTACTTCATGTGGTTTCCTGTGGGCTGTGTTGTTTTAGGCATAAGAAAATCAGCCAGTGATCAGGAAGCCAGTCATAGGTCTTTCAGATCAGATCAGATCAAGTGGACTATATCAGAGGAGAAAGATGTGAAGTCCTTGTGAAAAGTCAGCATAGTTTTAGTCCATATGAGACATGCACATGTCTCTGTTTGTCTGTTTGGAGGGGCTGAGAACAAAGAGAGGACGTGCAGATGTCTGTTTTGTTTTTTTTGTTTGTTTGTTTTATTTTTGTTTGTTTAATTGCTTTCTAGATTTCTGCACACTGTATCTTATGCACTGCATGTTATTGTCCTTCAAGCTGCACCTGACTGATTTGACACCTGATTGTCACCGTTATACATAACACTTACAGAACCATTATGTGCTGTTTAATAACTGTCACTGACAAAATATGTATAAAATCAACACAAGCTGTGGTCCAGCTGTCTGATGTTGTCAGATGCCTCCTCCATCTCTTGGTTCTTTTGATTCTGTTATCTTTTAATGCATTTCTGTAAAAGGTTGGCACTTATTCCAACAAAAATAATAAACTTATAATTACTATTAGCAAAACCTTTAATGTCCATTATGTGGACCTATAAAAATGAAGAAATATAGTGGTTTGGAGATGAGCCCAGATTTCAAAAGCCATTTTCCCATTAAGTTGTTATTATTGGGGGAGTTTTCCTTTTCAAAAGTCTAAAAAAAATAGGGTGCTGTTTTCTCCACAGTTTGTAAAACCCCTTGAGCTAAATCTGTCATTCATGATATTAGGTTACATAAATAAAACTGGCCTGAGTTAACTGATTAGCACATATTACACACACACACACACACACACACACACACAGACACACACACACACACACACACACATATGTATAAATAACATACATGTCTAGTTGTCAGCATATAATTAGGAACATAAGCAATATTCTTTGTGCATGCTTCAGTACATTCTAGCTACAAATGGATTAATGGACTTTCAAGTTTTTCATTACTGGTTGTATATTGTGTCCTTGTCATTGCTTTTAGTATCTACAGATTACATTTAGACTTTGAGTTTTAAAGTGAGTCTTAATACATTTAATAAAACATGTCAAGATTCTTCTTTTGTCTCAAAATACATTTTTGAAAAAGAGCATGCACCGCCGAAGAGAACGCAGTCTTAATGAGGTAGACCTACTGAGCCTCTGCCTTTGGACTCTCTCTCTCCCTCTCACATGCACACAGAGTCATATTTCCATTAATTCAGTGGACATTACACTGACTTACATTAATTAAAATAATTGACTTAACCTAACCCTAACCTTTATCCCAACTGTAACCTGGGTCAAACCTTAAACAAAGTCTTCGCACTAAAGATTTCTAAGGATAGATTTATATCCCTACAAAATAAGTATTATGAGGGATAAGCCTGCTGATAAACTGAACTGTGTCCCAGCAAACAGGCCGGTGAATGACAGCTGGTCAACTCTGACTCCCCCGACAACTGCTGGGCTCTGAGCCAATAGAAAAGCGAAAAGCAGAAAGTGGGTCAGCATGGTAGATTATGCTCCCATCAGTGATGGATATATCCCTGAATATTTCCTTCTCTTATTGTTCAGTTTGTCAGATACAAACCAAATTGGGCCAAAGCCTTTCAGAGCCACTTAATGATGATTATATTAATCAGATTTGAATGTATTTGTAAAACAAATCCCTCTGAGGGATTTGATGAACTGTTGAAAACTCAAAATTGTTCCTCTTGTTGTAGTGGCTGCTAAAGATGTCCTCTGATAATATAGTACTGTAACGATTGTTGAAGTACAGTACAAATGAGTGTCTAATGTGGGAGAGCTGTAAGAAAGTAATAAATCAATATAATGATATGCACTGACATTTTGATAAATAAAGCTATTACCATCACATTATGTGATGTAAACAGTGGAGGCTCAGACAGTTCTGATAAGATAAGCAATGTTATTGCAATAAACTAAATTGTATTCATTTGTTTTTCCATTAAAATACAGAAATAAAGCATGCAACAACAAAAACAAATCAGAGGTCAGTATTTTCTCTCCCCTCTGACACTTTGGGAAAGACACTGATATTTAACATTTTCTCAGTTGTTACACCAATAGTGAGTTTCAGTTTAAGTGCGATGGCTGGGTTTTTGTTTTATTCTTAATTTACTTTAGCTATTGATCTAACCTCTTCTGTCATGTTTGATTAGACTAAAGCATTCAGTTATGTGGTTAGGTAACTCTTTGGATTAGACAGAGGGGATACTAATACAATAATAATATGCACTGCTCTCGTACTGATTAAAGGTGCAAAAGTTTTGAAAACGGACTCCCCCTTGTAAGCCTCACAGTGGTTTAATCCACTGCCGATCATTCCCTAACTCCTTTACTTTGCAAATGTGAACTTAAAACAAAGGATGTGCAACACTGTACTTTTTTTTATACCGCTCAATAGAATAAAACATATTTATAGTTGTAATCAGACTACATTTTTGTAGCTCCATCACCTCAAGGTAGAATCTTGTGCTTCGGTGTGGCAGCCACATTGTTACAGGGCAGCCTCATGTCATAATGCATGTACGAGGTCTCTCCACAACTAATTAAAAATCAGTGTAAAATCATTGAGAAAACCTGGAACCACTCCTGAAAATATGTGATTAGATTTGGAAAAATATTTATGGTTCAGGTTACAATTCACCCTTTACAATGTCAAACACACATTGAAAAGCAAATTTCTACAACGAGCTACAATGGTTGCACTTCCTTTGTTACTTGCAGTGATGACACCCAGGGTCGTTATTGTGTAACAATTTGGGAGAGAGAACAGGTTGCCATTGACCAAGCATTGAGAAAATCACATGGTTGGAGAATGTTTTCTGCATATTGGCCACAACCAGTTCCATATGCATCAATTCCATGACATGACTGATCAGACTCAGCAGCCTTTAAGTGTGACAACTAGTTGAGCAGGTTACACTGAAATGAATGGACCAACATGTTTGCATTCCTTAGTCACTGCAAGTCAGACAAACATTTTTGGTTACACAATCACCTTCCCTTTGTGCAGTCATCATACCAAATGCTGACTATTGTTATGCAGTCCTGACATCATCTATACTGGTGACTACAAGAGCTGACCCGGTAACCTTAAGACTTTGATGGAGGTGTGTACTGTGCTTTCTTTTTCAGTCATGAATGTAATGTAAGAATGAAAAGGAATCATCTCGTGTGTTATGTAACATATGTCATTTACACTGCATCAGAGGCAGTGATTTGCTCCACTGTCGACAAAATCCTGGCAGAAGACCATTGTGACAATTGTAGATAATGAAAAACAGGGAAGTAAATGACTAACTTTCCTGTATGTGAAATACTCATGGGAGGACAATGAAGAATGAAGTAAAGTTCACAAGGGATACTCCTACAGGGTACAGGGTGAAAACTGAAAGGGGCAGTGAACAGAAGAGTGAGGGGGTCAGATTTAAGACTGGAGGGAAAAGTGGAGTGTTGGATGGGGTTTTGATCCTGGCTTCTACATTAAAAAAAAAAAAGAGTCACTGTATAACACAAAGGAGGTCTGAAAACTCAATATAGTTCAGCACGTTCTATTTTCGTGACTCTGATTATAAATAAAAACATGCAAGCAACAAAGAAAAAAACAAGATGTCTTAGTTTAGGTTAGTGTCTTAGTAAGGTTTTGGGCCTCCACGTACTGAGAAAACAGCTTCAGTACTTCTTGGAATTGATTCCTCCAAAATATATTTCCCTATTTGGTGTTTTGATGATGGTGGTAGAGAGAGATAGTGCTGTCTAACACATAGCAATGCAATGGAAGACATTGTTATCCTGGAAGAGACCACTTCTCTCAAAATATAAAATGTTTGATCTTAGGATAAAGTAACCCTTTCTTCAGGTAGATCCAAACCATGCCAGCAAATTGCAGCACAAAGGAGGCACACAGGATCCCCTGACATGGAGGGTAAGGGTTCAGGCTTTTCCTTTGATTTTTCACCCATCTGTATGTATCCTTTCCTCTATTCCCTTTTATAAAATTGGAAATGTTGGAAATTTGGATCCAGGGAAGGAGAAGGAAAGTGTAAAGTCATCATCCAGACACAGGGTGATGATACAAAAAAGGGCTCAGTTTAGTTTGAACATTAACTTTGTTTCACTCTGAAGAGATATTCGCTACTGGGCTTTTCAGATTTGAAAATTACCATTTTTGAAACCTGAAAAAATGTGACCACATACAGAGACATCCAAACATCGTGCCCCCAGGTGCTGGACATGATCAAACCCTTTAATCTGCTGCTTTATCAGACTACACTTTTTTGGTTTCAGGTGTTCCAAAAAGAGCTGGTGATGTCTAACACTAATGTTGGGTGATAAGGTCTTTGTTCTTCATAAAGTTGAAAGACTTTTCTTTGAGGATCTGGCTTTATACACAGGAGTGATGTCATGTTGAAATAGCAGAGTAACTTCTTCAAATTCAAGTGTGAAATACACATAGTAGTGCAAAGAATGATGTCTTGTAGGCTGAAACTGGTGCTACACATTTAATAAAATTTTTTTAAAAAAACAACTTTTAGTTTGACATTTGCTGCACTGCCTTTTCTGCTTTCATTTTACACACAGAGATTTACATTTTCTGAATCTTCCACATAGATATCCAAGTTAGTATCCTTATATGCATGCTGTCTACACAGAAGTGTTGATGAAATGTTGAAGAGTTAGAAATTTGCTGTTAGAAGCTTTGTTTTTCAGCTATTCTACAATGAACTTTGCTACCTTTTCAATCAATTTGTGACCCAAAAACTTATCCTGGATGTGTCTACAATGCCTTCACTGGGAGGAATCAAAGAAGATGCAGTACAAGATCTTACCCTCTCAACAGCAGTCTCATTCTTTTGGTCAGATCTCAAAGGTTGTAACCGTAGGTGATGTTGTAGGTTCTCAGACTCAATTAGTTGTACAAAAGCACTGTTGCAAAAGAGTTGGAGACCTCCAAGAAGGTTTCAGAAGGTGTGTTATGTCACCTTAAAGCCAGCTCTGAGTCACTTCTTGGGGAGTAGCCCGAAGCACGTTAATATTTTGGCCATATCAAAATCTGTGTGGACTTGTGCTAGGGAACTGTAAAAAGTCTTGAGTGCAGTAAACAAGAAGGCTTATGTAAGCGGGTTGTAGGTCATGAATATAATGGCCACCCGTGACCATGTAATGGGATGGAAAACACACACACACACTTCAACTGCAACTCACACGCCTGCCAAGTTCTCTGAGGTGATGTTGCTTACACACACACACACACACACACATACACACAGATATACACATACAAGTATACCTGTTTGTATTTTTAAGCCTAAGCTTGTATACTGTGTCTGTCGTCCCTTGTTTGTTATATAACTTTGAAGTCCATCTATATAGTCACCATGTCCTTGCAAATGCAAAGCCTTTGGTCCAGCCTGTCAATTTCTACTCATCTTCTAATTTAAGGCTTTTGTTAGCCTACCTACAGTATACAACAGAAGTGAGTACATTAGGCTGATTGTGACTCTTCAAAAAGATGAAAATGATCCATAAAGATCAGTGATCTTAAAAAGGAGGTATACACTATTCAGGCCATTTCTCTAACATGACACCATGGACAGTGTGCTACTTGAACGATCTAGTTCTTAAACACATACAGGCATGTGCTTTAGTGTTGGTAGAGGGGTTATCAACTGACATCAGAGTTTCAGTGACATATCAGACTGTTTGAAGGTCATTGCATAACGTCAACCACTATGGATGGTATGAAAAAAAAGACCTGTGACAACTCTTCAGTGCAAAACTGAAAGATGAAACTTTGATTACGAACATGAAAAGAGGTTTGATGAATATGGAGCACATTCTCTGGGCAGATTAGATACAACTGTTCAGCTCAGGCGTGGGTCAGAATGTTTGGTGTGAACCTGGCCAGGACTACTACAGTGAATGCAGTCAGTCTTCAGAAGCTTTGCACAAGGAAAACTTTCTGGCATGATGGTGATACAAACTATGCTGCTTAATCACCCAAGAGTTTCTGAAGAAACATGCCATTTGCTATTCCACATGCCAGTGATAATAAAAGTGCAAAAATTAAGACAAGTGGGAACAATTTGAAAGTTATTTTAAATGCCTGAATCAAACTAAAATGGAATAGGTGCAGTTTCCAAGAGGTCCAAGTTATGGACCTGATCTTCCTGCCCATGAACTGTTTTTGTCAAAAAAGGAAAGGGCGTCCCAGAGGGTGCCACTGTATTTCTATGCCCTTTAATTATGAAACCCTTCAGCAGCTGACTTTGCGGCTCCACGTGAAGTAACATTTATGACAGACTGGAAGAGTGTACGGAAGAAGAAGAAGAAGAAGAAGAAGAAGAAGAAGAAGAAGAAGAAGAATGAAATGACCAAATTTATTTTTTCCTTTTCACCCTCAAAAACTACAGTTAGGTCAATAATTTATTGGAAAATGACACTTTTTTTTCTTTGGCCTCTCTACAGCACCACAGTGAATTTTAAATCAAGATGTGACTGAAGTGCAGACTTTCAGCTTTAATTCAAGGGATTTAACAAAGATTTTTGCATTAACTGTTTAGGAATTACGGACATTTTTATACACAGTCCCCCATTTTCATTGAGGGTCAAAAGTAACTGGACAATTGACTGATGGTCAGTCATGGTCAGTGAGGCCTGTCACCTGTCTGTTTTGTGACAAATGAAGCAGGAATAATATCTGAATTTGATTGTTGAATTTGTATTTTATAGCTTTACACTGTAATTTTAAATGTGACGCCCAGAGAGCGTGCAAGTGAGTGAGGATGAAAAATCTAAGTAAACCTATCAGAGAGACAGCAAACACTTTAGGAGTGGCCAATTCTACAGTCTGATAGATTCTTAAAAAGAATGAATGCACTGGCCAATTCAGCAACACCAAAAGGCCTGAAAGACCACAGAAGACAACTAAAATGGATGATCCCAAATTCTTTCCTTGGTTAAGAAAAACCTCCTCACAACATCTAACCAAGTCAGAAATACTCTCAAGGAAGTAGGCGTATCATTGTCAAAGTCAAGAGATGCCTTCATGAATTTAAATACAGAGAGTTTACAACAAGGTGCAAACCACTGGTTACACTCAAGAATAGGAAGGCCAAAGAAGACTTTGCCAGAAAACATCTAAAAGAGCCTGCACAGTACTGGAAAAAAAAGAATGAAATCAAGATTAACTTGAAGATACGAAGGAGAAAAACAGCCCATGATCCGAAGCATTCTGTATCATCTTCCAAACATGGTGGAGGCAATGTTATGTTATAGATATGTACGGCTGCATGTATGTGACTGCTGATAGAAGTAGCAGGATGAATTGTGAAGTGTACAGGGGCTATAGTCTCTGCTCAGATTCAGCCAACTGCTTCAAAACTGATCAGACAGTACTTCACAGTGCAAATGGATAATGACCCAAAGCATACTGCAAAAGCAGCCCAAGAGTTTCTCAAGGCAAAGAAATGGGATGTTCTTCAATGGCCAACTCAGCCACCTGATCTCAACCCAACAGAGCATGCTTTTCAGTTATTCTGGACTTCAGGCAGTCATTGACTGCAAAGGATTTTCATCCAAGTATTAAAACCCTATATTTAAAATTATGTTAGTTTGTCCATTTCATTTTGACCCTCTGAAAATTGGGTACTGTGTGTAAAAATGGCTGTAATTCCTAAACAGTTAATACAATACTTTTATAAAAACCCCTTGAATTAAAGCTGAAAGCCTGCACTTCAATCACACTTTGATTATTTGATTTAAAATCCACCTTGATGGTGTACAGAGGCAAAACTACAAAAATTGTGTCTTTGTCCAACAAATTATGGACCTAACTGAGTCATTTGTTAACTGATGCACCATCTTTAAAAGAGGAGATTTTCTGCAGTCTGTTACAGGATGACCAAAATGGACACAGAATCAAAAAAGCAAGATGTTTAATACATGCAACACACTTTATTCCTTCATCATGAATAGCAATGATCGGCCAAGAAACATGACTCACATGCCTGTCGGTCATCAGAGAGGAACACGGGGTGTAGGTATTGAAGAGGTGAGGACTATATGCTTTTAAAGCCCCGATGTTTGGCGGGGGATATCAGTGTTTCTTGATGTGTTCAGTTTTGCTCATAGGTCATCGCAGCACCCCCACCTCACCTGCCCTTTTTCTCCCCCTCTCATGTTACCACCCATGTTTTACTGTTTGCTGCCAACCAAAACAAAGAGTGCATTTGAAGGATCATTAAAAAGTTAAAAGATAGAGCTGTAATGAAAAACAAAGTGAGCAAGCACTGAATCAAGCATGAATTTAGCATTCAAAGGAGAAATCAGCTGTCCTTTGCAAATGTTTTGTGATGCCATTTCTGGTTGTTTGTTTTCATGTTAGACTTCCCATTAGCTGTGCTACTGTTCTGAATTAAGTAAGAGCTATAATGCTGACAATGACAGACTAACCCTAAACGTCAGTGCTCTGGGTTCAAGTGTTTATTAGTCACTATCAAAACCTTCAGTTTAAGGCTGTTTTTTTTTTTTTGCACTGATTGATTCCTTTTAAATTTGTTTTGTATGAGGTTGAAAAAGCAAATCAATCGATTCCCTCAAGGCATTGAAGGTACAAAAAAATATGCTGCCTAGAGTAATAATTTGTGTCCATATTCAATATGCAGATTTTATTCATTTCAAAAGTTTTCCCTGCATACCTAACCATACCATTCTCAGTGTATGTGCAATGAAGGCTTCAGGTTTCCACACAGGGGCAGACTAAAACAATAATTAAGGTCGGGAATTTGAGTCCATCCCAGGCCACCCTGTTCATGCAAACCACCAGACCACTAATTTTTTTAGGCTAACCCTACGTGCTGATGTAACTGGTGCCAGACTGAGTTACAGGTTTGACCACTATGTTCGTCTGGGTGGAAAGTTATCCAGATGACAAAATACCAGAATTTGGGACTGATCAAGTAGTCTTGCTGAATACAGAGTTTTTAATGTATGATATGGCTATGGGTACACCCCCAGAAACCCACTAGGCTCCAATCACAGCATATAAAAATGTAACCTACAAAGGTAGATACATGAAACAATTAGCCTACACCTAAGAAGTAAATAGTAGCAGCTAGATCACTGCTGTGCACCTTAGACTGACACTTATGCACCTCATGACATGTGCACACTGTAGCCAGACTAAGAGTGATGCCTGATGTACAGACTGTAAAGTCAAGTCAACTGTTCTCAGCTGCCCAGAATGGCCCTCAAGCCACTGGGAAATGTCTCATCACTCCCAGCAGACTATTCACCTGATTTAAGATTCCTACTGCAGATACATACTGTTATGATCTGTGATCATGTGCCATGTTTGTTGTTATGTGTGGCTCCTCCCACTAGAGTGTGTGGATGTGTGCATCTCTATCCCCTCCCTCCAAGGTGTGTGTGTGCGTATGTGTGTTGGCTGAGACAGGTGGAGACTGCTGATTGGTTGGCTCGAATAAGTTCCTGAATTCGGATTGGATGATTGGATGAACAACAGCCTCTTAACCTCCAGCTGACAGCCACCTCGCCCCTCTCCTTGTCTCCTCTACACCCAACAAAGAGCCAGTTGTTAGTAGCTTTGAGAGTTTGGTGGAGAATCCAAAACTGAAGCCTGTTAGTGAATTGTGAGTTAGTTTGTATTATGGATAGCTTTGTTGTTAGTTAAGAGTATTCTTGTAAATATTTATTCACTGTGCATATTGAGCACTGCAGCAGGCAAGTGAGGAGTGAGGAGTGAGAAGCCCTTTTTGTTGAAAACGTTTTTCTCTTGTTTATTGGTTAGGAGCTTAGGTTAGATAATTGTCTTTTATTTGCCTTTTATTTCTGTTAGGGAAGAACAGGGACCATTAGGAACTTTTGTTTGTTGTTTTGGCATTGCTCACATCCGAACCAAATAAACTGCTTCTTAGCATTGTGATTGTCTGTGTTGCTGGTCCTTTTTTTTGGGAGTGGTTGGAGTGGGGAGTTGCACCTCATGTTATGTCCAGGTTACCCCTAGGCCGGGGACGTAACAATACTTAAACTTTTAAATGAGCTCTTTTAAGCAGGAGTCATTAAGGAGTCATACTCCTAATGTGTAATGTGTATTGTTTGACTACAATTACTGTTGCTTTCACATTCATGGTGTTTCTGTTTGAAAAACCCCAGGTTTCTTTTCAGCACTGTACCCAGGCTGACAAAGAGTCAGAGCTCTGTTGAGCCAAACATTCCTTTAACTCTGACTAGTAATGACTTCATGAATTTCTTTACAAATAAAATTTTAACCATTAGAGAAAAAATTATTCACAGCTGTCCCACAGACGTATTGTTATCTACTGCAACTTTCAAAAATACAGATTCTTATTTAGACTCTTTCTCTCCGATTGATCTTTCTGAGTTAACTTCAATAATTATTTCCTCTAAACCATCAACCTGTCTATTGGACCCCATCCCTACAAGACTGCTCAAAGAAGTCCTACCATTAATTAATGCTTCAATCTTAAATATACTCAATCT
>VUQI01063534.1:0-17671 GCA_015106735.1 Paratilapia polleni | reverse complement strand
TCATGATGATACTGATATTATCTTTCAATCACTGTGATATTAACAAGGCTGTGGAAAGTCTAAAATTTACCTTTTATGACGCACACAACTGTACACTGATGCCAACACTAATATGAATATTTGCACGTGACATCATCTGGCCCTAACAGACAAAAGAACTGCCAAAAACCCTTAAAAGCAGGAAAAACCCATTAAAGCCTTCATTTCTTTCTCAGTCATATCCCTGCCAGGTCTTTTTATCCCCAGTAGTTTTAATCGTTGTTTTTTTCTTTTTCCGTCTTTTGCTTCTCACCCCCTCCTCCTCATTTTCTGCACGCTCCAGTCAGTGCCACCCTCTGCTTTCTTTGTTCTCCACTAGGTGTGGCCGATGACAGAAGGCTAGGGGGCAGTACAGTCAGGCATTGCTCTAACACTGCATCACTGATTTGCTGCTTTGATGCCGTCACTAATCTCCAGCACTCACTGTGGCACACACTGGCACAGAGATACACAGGCTATGAGTACACGCATGCATGCAGGCCTGCAAACGTCTCTGTGAACTTCTCTGAACAAAGGACGCAAGCAGATTTAGGCTCCAGGATGTACAGTAAGAATAAACACTGAGTTCTAAAGTAGACATCTGGAAAACTAAATCTGTAGGTGCACGATTACGACTCATATTTAGGCTTACAACAGCAGAACACCAGCTGCAATGCAGCTTCCATCAAAGAAATGGCCCCATCATTGTGTTTCCCTTGCTCTGTGTTTTAGAAGAACAGCAAACTGAGCAGTGTCAGGTTCAGAAAACAAAGAAGGGAGAAAGGCTGAGTGGGGTCACACACACCCAAACTCAGCTGATTGCTTCACTTCAAGTTACTCATCATTAACAGTGTCTGTGATTGGGCCATCTAATAACAAAGCACACAAATGGGACATAATAGTTTGCTAACATAAGAGTTGACTTTTCTCCTATAACTCCTGCACTTAACAAATCACAAGGATGTGCTTAAAAGGTTCTATCACAAGATGAGATTTCAGCCATCTGAAAATGCTTTGTGACAAAATGTGACAAAAAATGTGAAGAACGAAACAACTGACATCTTTTTTACTGGAACAAGAGCAGAATTTACCACAACCAAAAGCAAAATTTGCCTTTCTGAAATAGAAACCACAAGCAACCTATGAGTCACTGTTTCAGTATCCTTGGACACAAAATGTGTTGCCCTATGGCTTTCTCACTTCAAGACTTGATGCTCTGATTTGGTCTTTGGCACACAGCTGCTGTAGATATTAACTTATTTGTCTGCAATCATTGCAACAGCTGAATGTAAATCCTGTTTTTGGCTGTTTCTGTCTACACTGACAGAAACAGACACATTAAATACAATTCATTTGTATTTATTTTTGTGTCATATACAGCATGAGCTACTTTGGTATCAGATCTTTGACTAATTCTGATGAACCCATTCACGGTCAACCCAACTGCTGTAATTAGAGTGAAGTAATTCTACATTTACACTATGCCAGACTTTTTGATTACATATGATATGAGCTAAAATGAGCCAGAAAAGTTGCACTCAATCAGTGCATCATTGCCTCATGGCACTGCACGGATTTTTCCATTAGATAAGTTGCCCAGGCTACATAAACTGCATGACAAAAACAAAGTTCAGCACAGCAATAAGCCATTCCACTTTAACATGAAAGCCCTTGGTTCAGTTGCCTCCATATCCCTGGCATGGAGGTGAGTGAGTGTGAGTGAGCATGAAGTAAAGGACTAGATTGACTTGTCAGCAACGTGTGAGCAAGGTCTGTCGTATTCTGACTTCCCTGCATCATGTCCCACAGCACAGTCTCTGCAGCCTTCATCACAGACTGCAGCTGCTGTAAACAAGGCTCTTGGCCAGGTGTATCAGGTGACTTCTTAGTCAAACCCTACAGAGGGATACAGCCATGCTGGCACGACTTAATTCAACAAAAGTGAAAAGCAGCTAAGTGGAGCATGATGTTTTGTCATTGTTGAATATTCCTGCTTGCCTAAGATGGACTTTGAAATAATACCACAAATGAGAGAGAGAAGCCAGTGGTTAAGAGTTGTACTAGAACATTATTTCATTTTTCTTGATATACTAGACCACCCACACACTCAGACATACACATAAGCAAGTGCAGCACACATCACAGAATAGTGAACTTTCCTAATCTTGTGATAACTGTTAAAGCTGTTACAATGAGATCAGGTATTATGGAATATATATATAGTGACCAGTGCTGATTCTACACTTTGCATAGGACTAGTATGTTTGATATGTTATAAAAACATGTAATTTGTTCCCATTTCTTTAGCTGAATCTACAAAGAAAATGCCAAAGATAACAGTTTGACAGGCATAAAATAGTATTTTTGCACCAACAAGGTGATTCCCAAAGAGATATTAACTGAATACTTGGCATATCTCTGCATGGTGTGCAGTGTGTCCTTAAAAAAACTGAGAAAACTGTAAAAGAGGAGGATGAAGGTGACAGGCCTAAAAAACTATCTAAAGCAGATGAAGAGTATCTGAAAGTCATGTCCTTAAGAAATCCAGCAAAGACCTGACACAGGACTTTGAGAGATGCATCTGGCCCTTCAGCTGATCTACTGTTTGCTTGAAGCCTCATCAGAAATGGTCTCAGTGGAAGGGTGGCTGTCAAGAAGCCATTTTTAAGGAAGGGAAACAGGGAGAAAAGGCTGAGGTATGCCAAATTACATAAGAAACCAAAAATTAGTGACAACAGGTCTTATGGAGTGGTGAATCCAAATTTGAAATTTCTGACATGGAATGGAAGCAAAGGCAAACACCATCCAAGGAAGAGCCTTGGAGTGTCCTTCAAGAAGCCTGGAGAACTTCCTGAACACTACTTAAAGAAATTAGAAGAAAGTTTGCCTAAGAGAGTTCAGGCTATGTTGAAGAATAAAGGTGATCATACCAAATATTGACTTTCAAGCTTGTTAGAAGTGTACAAACCTTTTGCCTTATATTCTGTATTTCCGTGTATGTTTGAACATGTTTCAATTAATCACTGCACCTATTTCCCATTTTCCCTGCAAAATATAAAGAAATGAGTGGTGGCTCAAGATTTTTGCACAGTACTTACTGTATTTCGAAACATATTTTTTGCCACATTTCATTTAAATGTGAAACACAGGGAGACTTGTTGCAGAATAAGTGTAACATTTGAATTCTGTGGTAAATTAATACCTTGAAGATAATTAGATATGTTGAATATGCTGAATATAATGAGAACAAAGAGTTCATGTTTTCCTACAGGTTACTGGGTGAATTAAAAAATGCAGTTTTAGTGAAAAAAATCATAAATCATAAAATTAGATTAGCTTTCAATAATCTTTCAACTTTTACCCTGGCCTTGATTCCTTTGCTTGGGCTAGGGGTGGATTTCCAGTTCCTTGGACCGGATGCTGTGGTGTGAGACTGTATTAGAATTGAGACAGGAAATGATGTGATAACCCAGGAACTTGCCACTATTGTTAGGACCAAAAACCGGAAGCTCTGGTCAGGACGATATGCTCAAGAACTGGACGTCTGTGCAGAAATCACACAAGAAGCACATGCACATGGAGACACCACACAAAAAGAACTGACACACACCCTCAAATATTATTTGTGAACATAAAGATATGCGTTTGAGGCTACTTCCACAAAAAACAAAAACAAAAAAAAAAACGTCTTCAAGAACGTCAACCTCACATGCATTCGAGTACAGGTCTAAAGAGTCTGCATATTGAACCTATGAAGAAATGAAAGGATCTGCTGCTGTTGAGCTATTAATTCATGACATTCATTATGATTTGTAATAAAACAATCTTAAGTTCTGACAAAGTATTTTAAGAAAGAACAAAAAGATGATCATATACAGTGCTTAACACATTTATTAGGCCACCACCCAGTGTAAGGTTTATGCCACAGCTGCCCTAAATCAACAGTATCGGTAATTTCCAAAATCATTTTTGATTTTTCTGTAATGGTGAATCCACCAGTATGCATAATCTCTTTAACTGAAATGATATTTTTAATGCTAAAATATAATTATTGTTGTTATGCATGAATTTTCATATTTACAGTTTTACAAAAAAGCAGAAAACAATAGTAAAGCACATTATTATTTTTTTGATTAAGATGCCAAATTACAGTTACTTACTTGCATTCCTGAACAGAAACATTAGTTTTAGTGTTTGAATGTTATGCTTGATTAATTTCTGACTTCTCAGAGAAGTCCAGTGTGCCGGCTCAAATTTGGGTATAAAAACATGAATTCAGTTTGAAATTCCTCACTCCTGTTCAAAATGGTAAAATGTCGAGAACTCACTGAAAAGGAAAGAGTCCGCATTAAAGCACTTTGTGATGCTGGATGGTCTTTCTCATTTTTATGATAGGTGGTCTAATAAATTTGTTAAGCACTGTATGGAAAAAAAAAAAAACTTCATGGAGAGACAGTGAAGCTAACTGTTGCTGTTTCATGGACATAGCTTTGCAAATACAAAAGGAACAAGTTTTTTGCCAAACTGGATTTTGCACGTTCTCGTGCCACAGATGTGCAGGGTGTTTTTGCTTTTTTTGAACCTCCTGATTCAAGATGATAACCCCAGCAGTTACTTACTTGCCAGACTGACTCAACAATTGCAGTTTGCTGACATGCATTTCACACCTCTCCTCCACAGAATCAATTAAACCTTCTTACTGTATTGCCCCAGGAGAAACATGCACATCCCTCCACTCTGATTCACAACACACCCCTCCTTCTCTCATCCCTCCTGTTACACACATAATACGATTGGTGACAGAAATTTTTTTTTCCAACGTCCAAGTCTCTGTGTCGCACAGCATTGATTCAAGCATCTAAGCTACACTTAAACTCTTTATCAACATCCCAAATTTTCTCATACCAACCGAGCGACAGACATGTAGGAAACAGAATTGGCATACACAGCATAGAGCCTTGAAATGGCCTCAAGCAAGCCAATGCTTAGCTGCGTTGAGCATGCTCTCTTTGTGTATCTTTCTCTTTGCTCTAACAGATCTGCCATCTCTATTCACTAGGCAAGCCTCATTATAAACAAGAACAAAAAGATGCATGTCTGTCAGAACATGAGGAATAAATGGAATTACTTCATGCTACCCACAGCTACAGAGAAACTGTGTTCGTACGTGTGTGAACGTATAAATGTGTGTAGACAATTCCCAACAGTGGTGGTGAGACTGTATTAGGCGTTAGGGATTACATGTGAAAACCAATCTCGACCAGCCATGACCAATGCTCTGTAAAATAATAAAGAATAAAAGGTTTGCAGACAGAAGCTGAGGTGAAATGGACCTGTCGTTGGTTCATTATGGGAGCAGACTCACAGGAGGACACATCTGGATTCTTCATACAGCCATAATCAAACAGCTAGCTTTGAGACTTTGACTTGTTCAGAAGATCAGCAGGGTATTATGTGTCTGTGAGAGTGTTTGCTTTGGGACATATGTGTGCATCTTGTTTGCAGTTTGTGTGTCAAAATCCATGATTTTAAAAAGGTGAAAATCAACTTAGAGATAGATCACATCTGACACTGTTTTAATGGCCTTGATGTGACATTTATTTCAATATTATTAGCAAAATGAATTAATACCTCCTTCCCAGTGTTTGAATGAATCCTTCCATCTTAATCAATGCAGCTGTTTTTCTATGCCCTGTTCCATCTTGGTCTTATTATCCAAGTAAACAGTGGCGGCAGTAGATAATATAAACCAAACTCGTTGTTTGCTTGCATCCATATCCCCATTGCAAAATGATTTGATTGCACTCTTGATAAGGCAAAGCATAATATACAACAGCCTGTCACTGTATGTGGTATTCTCTGGCTCTCCAGTCATTTATTCAAAGGAGCTAGAAGGTTGTGTGAGGACTGATCCTCCACAGCTTTAAAAGTTTAAAATAAAAGAGCCTTGAACAGCACGTTGCTCACATTCGATGGCATGAGACACAAAACAGAATTGTAACACAACTAAGACACAGACTAAGCTCTGTTTCTTTAACACCTGAAGTACACCTCCTTCTGTCAGCTCAGGGAATCCGCAGCCTCGAAGAACTGAATGGACTGTCTTGACATTAGAGTTTAGAAGGGGAAAGAAAGTCTTATTTTCAGCATGATAGGGTTCAAAAAGAGGGGGAATAATCCTGGTACTTGACTTACTATAGTTAGAGCTATATTTATGGTGATGTACATAAACTCTGAACAACGCAGACAGACCGGACAGCAAGTGGACATGCAGTATAAACATCTAAGGCCAGTGCTTTGATACATTCTGTCTGGTTTTGGGAAAGTGATCTTCTAAACAGCACCTTCATACCGGCACATGATCAATAGGCCTGTAAATGTTTTAGCACTGGCGCTACAAGGGGCATAAAATATTGAAGCGACAGAGTGAAACAAAACCTCACGGGATATAACAGGGAACAGGAGGGAGGTAACCCTAGAGAGCCAGGCAGCATCATGAACTACCCTCGATTACTCTACACCAGTGTTTGAGTGATGAGACAAAGAAAGACAGAGAACAGAGCCCGAGACTCTATCTCGATGATTTCATTGATCTTTCATTCGGCGAGTGATTGGTCCCCTGATAAGAGAAGGTTTCATTTTCATCACTTCATCAATAACATTTGTGTCTGTCATAGGCAGTCGTTGATAAAACTATCTGTCCGCACATGAGAAATACACATAAACAGACTCAAGGAGATTATGTATAATTTGTTTACATGTAAACCATTACATAGCTCAAACTGTGGCTTCCCATTCAACAACTGCTGACATGAAAAATTACCTTTAACCAGTCCGCTTCCACTCACCCATACACTTACAAACACTCCACTCAACCCGGGCTCCGTATGATTTACTTGCATGTATATACACCAAATGAATTCAAACCGAATACGCACTGTTTGCACCACACATCTACAAAATATACTTCAGGTAACTGCAAATGCAACCAATTGTGCAGCAGCCGAGCTGACCTCAGGTTACTGTGGGTGTTGAATGACAACTAGGCATGAATGAGTGAAAGTTAGGCCTGAATGTGAGTCCAACTTTACGACACGAGTAACATGATAGGCTGTATTTACGACAAAGGAAGCTGACCTCTGCTCAGTAGGAAGTTAGGCTGAAGATTCAAATTTAACTGTTGCAAGTAAAGTTTACCTTATTACCTTATTACAGTGTACCTTATTACAATGTAAATCTTGTTGTTTTGTAGTTTTAGCCAACATTTCTGTTATGACATGAACACAGAAACACTGATACAACAAACAAACAATTCTCAAATTTTTTAATGGGTGGAGAAGAGACAACATGACAAGCAAGTGTGCAACCCCGTTTGCTGCAATGTTCAAGCTCACATTACACCCTTCCTCATGTATGGAACTTTTAACCTAAGTGACCCTGTGACCACCTCGAGCAGGGACACAGAAACACATTTTCTCAAAGAATGTGAAACCCTTTAACCAAGGTGTCAAAAACCCTGGTCTGGAGAATCTAGTTTACCTTATTTCCTAGTTTTTACACTTTTTGCTCTGCTGACAAGTCACCAGTGCAGTATTCAGTGCTGCCAGTTCATCTTACATTTCATCCCATTGATGACAGATGAAAGTCAAAACCTTGTGTCTGAGGCACATTTCACAGATGCCAATGCATGACACGCTACAAAAGGAGTTTACACAGGCCATCAAATCTAATATAATAGTACATTTTAGCATTGTGTAACAGGTGTTTTGTCTCAAGGTTTGAGTTAGCTTCACTTTCTCTCTGCATCTTTGTGGACATTACATGAGAGAGATGGGACTGACAGATGGCTTAAGTGTCCCAACTCACCACCTCGCATGATTAGCAGGTCCCAGACCCAGCTCTAACCCCCGTCTTTGTCAGTCACCAGCCCCCAGTCTTAACCCAATCAGGAAGATGGATAAACCAGCCACGCATATGTGGATATTTACATACGTCTGCTAAATCTATCCCTAAGGGAAGGGAAGATTGACAGGATGAGGCAGAGACAATAAGACTGACATTAGTAGTGGAATACAAAGAAACCAAGATAATAAAGCACTCAAGTTTTTTACCATCCCTTAGCCTGGTCCTCCTTGTCCCTTCTTTTATCTTACCAGGTGACTGCCATTGCAAATTTAGATCAGCGATTAGACTAATTTCCTCACAGCTGACTCACCCTGGAGGAGGTCAGCTTTAAATTGTATGCCAGATGGAGAATACAGTGCTACAGTGCTGAGATCATTGTTGATAATTCACTTTTTCCCACCATTTAATATATGAGCGGCAACACAAGGCGACGAAACACGTGGGAGTGTCCATGTGGCTGTGTGTGTGATTATTTCCAAGTGTGTGAGTAAAAAAAAAAGAGGAAGAGATGGAAGAAGTCAAAAATTTATTTTTCACCTAAAAAAATAAGCCACTGATGCACAGAAAATGATTGTAATTCAAACTGTGACGAGTGGAAAATGGATGCCTTGTAAAGAATTAATGAACAGAAAAGTGAAAAACCATCATTACAAAACCAGTGCCACTGCAGATAGCCAGCAACCCTACTTGATATGCAGCCCATGTTAGGCTACACTTCTGTCCAGGTCCTTCATTACAGAAAAATTAGGCAAGCAACTGCGTTTTACCATGACTAAAACGATTTAGGCAATGAGGTGAGAAGGGAACATAGTGGAGTTGAGGGAGGAGGGGTGCCCCGTGTATAGCTGTAAATGATCAGTATTCTGGAGTGAGACTGGAGGGAGCTGAAGTTAAAAACTGGGAGGGGTGGGTTACATGAGATTCTGACCTTAACCTCAGAGACCCTTAGAGGAAATACTAGAGAAGCCCATTTGTGTACACACATAGACTCCGAGGTTTATTGAATGTATGAGCACACAACATTCTGCACTGTATATGGTGGTTTAAGTATTGTGTATGTCTGGCTCAGTTCGCAAGTACAAAAAGACAAAGTAAAGAAGAGCAAAAAGAGGAAAAAGAACAGAGCCAAAGACGCAGGCGGAGAGCGCGGACTATTTGAGAGCTGTCCACAGTAAATCACAGTAATAGTTCTCTTTGAAAATTCCCGTAAGAGCAGACCAGCAGAGGGAACCAACTTAATAGAACAGATTAAATCTCTATAGCTGGACTATAAAATGACTTTTCTCTGTTTCCATAGGTCTTCTATAGTCTGCATCTCACATTACCCCTGTCCTGACTCTGTGGTCTGGTGACTAACCAAACCTGACTCCTTACTCCTAAACCTGACTTCTGTCTCTCTCAGGTGTCATTAAGCCTAGAGCAGTGGTTTCAAAACTGGGGACCAGGCACCATAAGGTAGCTTGAGGGGCCACTAGGGGGTCTAAAGTAATATAAAAATAGTCTGCCACTCAGGTACTGGAAATCATATTAATGACTCAATATGTCTAGAAGAATTACTGTTATATTTATTGTTTCACTTTATCTGTGGTTATCTATCCATGTGATTCCCAGATTTCACATTCAAATCCACGTACAACTAGCCTGGAAAACGTTTTCCAGGTGAAGACACCTTGGGAAACTGTATCTATGTCTCTAGGATGGAGCCAATGGTCAACTCAAAACTGGAAAACAAATGCAAAAGTATAGTCTCACTAAATAGTAAAATCAGTTCAACTACATGGAATGAATCGCTGTAAAAATGTAAGCAATTGAAATTTTAAAAATCAATTGTTTACCTCCTGCACACAGAAGGAGCTGAATTTATTTGGTGCAATAAGCAAGTGGTCTCCATAGTCTTCCAGACAATGTGTTCAAAACACATGCTTTCAGGAGAAGCACTGAACTGTGCAAATTTGATATATGACTAATATATTTAAAGCTGTTAACCAAACAGGCATGATGCTGAATGATCTGTTTTAGAGAATTAAATACTCTGCATTACTTCACATATTTCTTTTCACAAATACCACAGTATGTCCCTGTTTGTCCAACATAAGTATGAATTTTGGTGGAAGCTGCGGCTAAGCCCCACAAATGTGACTGTCAGCTGTAATTCTCTCGCAGACGTTAAGATGTAAATGTACTTTTGTCTCAAACACCTGAGAAACCCTACAATATCTGACACAGTCATCCTGTTTTGCCCAGCCGAGCCCAACCCATTGGTTAGTGTAGCACACAGAGAGAACCCCACATCTCCTCTACTGTGGTTTCCAAAAGGGGGAGAGAAGAATGATGGCTAAACCAGGGAGTGTGTTTACATCTCTGATCCAGGTCTGTGATACCTAGTCTTCCATTGTTCCACCCAAGAGTGGAATCCAGACGAGTCTACCTTGGGCTGGGGACAACCCAGACCCATGAAGGAGACTGAACTGTGGAATTTCGGTGTCATAGTTACTGTAAGTCACTTCATAAGCCAGCTGTCAGGCATGAAATAAGTGTGTGTTTTTGTTTTACGTCCACACAATCTAGCCAAGGTGACCTCTGAATGAGTATGATTATACAAGCCTCTGCATTTGTGAGACTGTGTGGTTATGTGTGTCTGTATATGTGTAAATGTGTGCGTGCAGGTCAGCAGTGACCGGGTAGGGGAGAGGGTGCACAGTCAGAGCATACATACAAAATGAGTGAATGACTGATTTATTAGGTGTATAATTGCCACAGCTCTCCTCTATCCTGGCTGTAGATCCCTGCGTGATGTCCAGTTTGTGTGTGTGTACTTATGTGTGTGTGTTGGAGTTGGCAATGTGCAGCAGAGCTGGATTAATGGAACACTCACCACGCTAACTCCATGCAGACCACCAGCATTGTGTTAACCTCATATACCAAGATATTGAGACGGAAAGGCCATGAAATTGTGTGCATAGCTGAATATGAGCCTGTTTGCCCGTCCACTTGCATGCCTGTCCATCCCATTTTCATCTCCGAGCTTTTCCTCCCTTTTCTTTTTTGTATGTAAGTGTAGGATTTTTATGCCAATTTAGGATTTTCAAACCTCCAAAAGTTAGATTTCTCCTTAAAGTGGATCAAGATTCCAGCATCTATTCAGCATCTTCTTTTTATATTCCTCATGAAGAGACTCAGGGATAATTTTATCTGTAACACTGGTGACTCAATGGATCTCATTTAGGATTTCAGCCAAATGCTCTCTGGTGTATATCATGCCTCAGCGATGTAAGTCAAAAGAGAGAGAAGAAAAGCTCACACGCATGCACTCTCAGGCACCCAAAATGCTGTGCCAGAAACAGTCTTATTCATCAAATCTGACCTTGTGAAAATGAAGACCTGAGTGGAGTCCTCTAAATCACAGGGATGAAATGGCAGGGGAAAGAAGAAGCCAAATCACTTTATTACACGGTGCACAGGCTGGTTTGTACTCTAGCCATGCCTGAAACCAAAAAGAGATGATGTAAAAAAAAAAAAAGGTGGTTAAGAAAAACTTTCCTCTAAAAATAGAAGAACCTGTTTTGCTTTTAGAATAAATAACCAAGGGATATGGATTTCTCATTGACAAATTCTTTGCCCGTTTCTATGATTATTTGTCTATTTAAACCCAAAATTGTCCTTTAAGCCCTGCAAAATACTCCCAGTAGGCCCTACCTATGCCTTTATTCAGAAATACTGAATGAGCCACTGATTGGATTTCAAGCCAAGGTTCAAGTCCTCGCTCTTTTGAATGTTAAACCACAAAAAAAAAGCCTCTGAATTCTAAGCTTTAATTATGTGTCTTCAGGGCTGTGCAGCAGGGGGACGTTAATTAAGCTAAATGATCCTCCCTCTACAAAACACTTTGCAGCATTCATGATGGAACAAGGAGCAGAATTGCTCCTACAGCGTGAAATATAGGTGTGCTTTATATGGCGCTGTGGGCAACTCCATAGGGTTCACATCCACTCCACTGTGAAAAAGAGGCAGCTGGAAGAAAAGCCAGGCTAATTTGTAAAATGGAGGCTGTGTGATTGGACGGAGGACGGGACGTCTGCCGGGCAAATGAAATTATACTACAAAACAATCACCCATGAAAAAGGATAACAGAGAAAGAGTCCACTCTATTCCGTGTTTTAGTTTTCCACTTTGGAAGGCTGTCTCTCCTTGCTCCTCCTTCATATTTCCCAGACACGGCTGGGATGGGTGAAGCTTTTTAGTGGTGCTCTGGGATTAGGCACGCACACATATAAACACATACAGACACGCATACACATGCATGTCCTTAAAATCTACATGTTCGCAAGCACTACACATGCTCACACACACGCACAGGCAAGATACTGGAGGCAGCCTGTGACGTGATTGTTACCAGATGAGGGGTTGTCCATTCAGTCTCACTCAGAGATAGACAAAAGATTACGCTGACTTTTCCTCATCTTCAACTCATTGTGTGTCTATGTGTGCATGCGGATGCACATATGTGTGTGTGAGAGAGAAAGAGAGATTTTTTAAGGCACGTTCAAGTAGTTTTTTTGGGGGGGAGGGGCCTTGTATCCCTAATGAATGAGGGCTAAACCCCCCCTTTCTCCACTGGATGAGCTGGCAGCTGGTATATGTATATCCCATTCAAATAAAGTGACATGTTTAATTTGACAATTAAGAAAACAAAGGAATCCATTTAGACACACAGTTGGAGGCTGTGCATGCTGCATGTGTGTGTCTCTGCCTATCATAATTCTTTACAGAATTGAAAAAGACAGAAGGGGAAGTATTGTGGATGCAGAAGCCTAAAAAGCTGCAGTAAACCTGAACTGTCAGTTTAGATAAGCAAGAAAATGAAAGAAGCCATAAGTACAAGCAGACAAGAACAAAACGTGAATTTATTTTTCTAATTCAAACCACTAGGCCTAAGCTACTGCTGTGCCAGTCAATCTGGTGCATGCATGGAGTATTTAGTGTTGTGGAAAGCAAAGCACTCATTACCTCAGTTTACCTCAAAGCAGCAGCAGACCACAGGGATTTAAAGGTGATGTAAATAAATCAGGCGCACGGTGTTTCTTTACAGCTGGCTGAGAATTGTTAACCGCACATTATGTCACACTTCAGGTGCTGAAACAGCAAGCTGAGCTTTTACTCAGTCTGTCCTCCAAGTGTGCATGAAACTATGCTACACAAACTCAACAAGTAGTTTCCTGTGAGCTAAATAAAGAAGTCTTTGCTTTATCCAAAACAACTGCAGTTAATTATATGTAAACTTTGAAGCACATGTTTTGCAAGTTCAACTATATGAAGAACTGCTAACTAATTTGAAATGATTCCCTTTAGTATCTTTGTGTTACACATAACCCAAACAGGATTAACTCAAACTCTTTAGCTTTTGGTGTCACTTTAAATTCCTTAACTCTTCTCTTTCTGATACACTTTTAAGTGAGTGTTTGCGAAGTCTCCTGTAATTTGGATTTTTAATTTACACTCCACATACTCTGATTTGTCATGCGGCCAGAAAAACCAAACTGTCCAAATTTCCACCACCGCTTATCTTAAGATACAGATGGCAACCCCGTTCCCCAATAATTCCTTCTATCTCTCCCTCTTTCTCCCCTTCCTCCACCACCTCCTCTCTTTTTCTTCCCTGTGGTCCTGAGAGTCCTGTTACCATGGTTACGGCTGAACGATGGCTCCAACCCTTTGAAAACCATCACGCTTCCCACACCACACACATACACACACATGCTTGCATGCACATGCTATCTGTATGAAGTAATGGCAATCATCCTTCATGTGGCTGAGTGTTCATATGAAGACTGTCTGCCTGCTCCTCTCTGTGCCCAGTTATAATAACATGACCCCACTCTCCCCCTGACAGAGATGAAAAATACCACCGGGTGGAAGATTGCACCCTAAATACACAGACATATACATACACAAGAGAGTCTAAGTGGCAGTCATTCTCAGCTGGTTGTTCTAATTTGCAAAGATAGATAGAGTCCCCTCATTGCAGTTATTATCATCTAATAATAGCATCTAGTGCAGCCTTGTGGCATTTTTTGATACCATTCTCAGTGTGCATATTGTAGAAGATAATAAAGTGAGTGACAGTCTACTTTAACATGAACAACAAGACTGAGATTAAAATATTTGTCTTCTTTTGCTCTCCCTGCATGGCTGGTGTATCCACTATCAGTCTGCTCCACATCCAATTCTCCACTGCACTGCTCTACTTTTTGATAAATATGTACTTAAACATGTCTGCAAGGAAGGTATACCATTGAGAAATAGCCTCCTTCAAGGGCGTACTCAGACAGATAGAGGTGAAATCATGCACACAAACACACACACACACACACACACACACACACACATATATACGAGTAATAGTGATGAATTGGTTTGGCCCCACCTCCCCGTCCTCTTTCTACTTCTCTCATTGTCATGGTAACCATCAGCACCTCTGCTGCATCCTGCATTCATGCTTTCACACCAGCCATCCTTTTCATCAGTTTCTTTTTGCACCCTCGCTCCCTGTCTAAAATCTGCTGAGTTGTATTCTTTTCAAACCCTTTCATTTCTTTATTATGAATCATCCATATGTTCAGCACCTTCAGCTCTTCATTAGGTGTTCACATAAAAACACTAAATTCTTTGTACATTTCATATAATACCATAATAATAATCCACAAAGGCCATTTTTGAATATGATCTTGCATGTTTGAACCCACTAGGTCTGTGCAGTGGAAGGGCCCCTTCAGGAAACGCAATGCAAATGGGCTGTTTTAACTTAATGGGTCTGCCTTAGCACCTCTTGGCCACACTGCATCTGTCTCATGCAGCATCAATCAGTACTGAATTCAGATGAGCTGAAACTTGTGATTTGACCTATTATTTCTGTAACTCCCTAATTTGCTCCATCACATTGTGAATCATTCAGTCCAAGGTTATTAGGCCCACATTAGGCACTACAATGAAGTATAAACAACCCTCATTCCCAGAGCATCAAACAGTTCCATTTTGACAAAGCCACTGGCATCTCACAGATAGGGACAAGGTGTCTATGCAGTGATGCACCATGCTATGCAACAGCAAGATGGGCCTCACTCCAAACTCGTCACATATGGATGCTTGTAAAGGACCCCTCGGAGTCACATCTAAATGAACTGGGTAAGAACCATTTTTCAGTGTGCAGGGTTAATGTTGTTAGGGGGAACATTTTAACCAAAATCACAAATCTTTTCCTAAACTAAAACAAGCAGTTGTGAGTGCCTCAACCTAAATAGCTTTTTAAAGTGAAAGTGGCAAGTGAACCACTGCCACCCTTTCAAACTCTAAATGCGAATTTATTCTTTAAAAGAGGGCCATTAACATCTACTGTATCATCCAAATGAGGGAAAAAGATGTGGGTGAAAAGGATTATTAAAAACATGGTGTGAAGTGTGCACATGGAGGAAGAGAATGCAAAGCTGCTTGTGTAGGTTAAAATATTGACTGATTTTATTTTATTTTTTTCAGATTATCATTCACCTCCAAGGTTTTCTGTTCACTAATCTAAATGTGTTAACTCCCATATATGCACAAAGATCATCTTATTGTATTGTATGGTAAGGTACCAAACAGCCATGTTTTTGATCAGTCAAGATCAGGGTTTTGCATTCCATTGCTGGCTTTCACTGAAATGTCTATACTGTATTACATGTTATTCCCAAAGTAAACAGTATCACCTGTTCTGCACTTCCTATGATCTTAGATTCTCCATCTGCATGACTTGAAAGAGCTGTTCTTTAGATAAGAAACAAAGGCTTGAGAGAAGAAAATATCCTTTCAGTGGAATCACATTAGCCCTTGTATCCGGTATTAGAGCAGCAGATCTGGCACTCTGAGATCCTTGCAATCAAGCAGCTCCTCTGTAATCGTCCCCTGGAGCAGGGCACAAAATACTCTTCACAGCTTGCCAGCGGTGTGGGTGTTTACCAGTATGCACATGACTGTGGGGAAGCATATATGCATGGGTATACATAAAAGTGCGTGTGCCTGTATGTAGTTTGTGTGTGTGAACACCACTTGACAGCATCAGAAATCACTTCCAGCTTTCTAAATTGATATTCCCCTACAGAGAGCAGGATGCTGGCCGAGACGCCAATGTCCCTGACTGCTAGAGACAGAGAGAGAGACTGCATTACCAACAGAACAGGCTCCCTCCTTCACCAGTCTAGACTGGAAAGACTTTTTTTTTTATAATCATATACAAATACAATTACAGACTTTCTGTATTTTCACGTTTTGTGTGCTCTACGAACCGTGTGAATTTAAATATTTGGATTGCCCGTAGACCAAGATTCAGTCCATGCATTCAAACGTTCTAAATGATGTTTAAGAAGGGCTTTAAAATGTATATTTTTTTGCATTTTTTAAAAAGAGATGTACACTATTTCTGACATCTGGCTCTTTTGTGGCTAAGAACCAAAGCCATTTTTCTTCCTTTCTGTGCGAAAATGAATGAGTGGGATATCGGATTCAATAAAACTGTATCCCTTTTCATCTTCCAACCATCCAACTGCTCCTGCCTGCCACAACAGTCCCGCTCTGCTGAGCCGTGATGTGAAAACATTAAGCTGTGGTGAGTGACAGCAGCTAAGACACCAGATGTTGACATCTAAAGATGGCTGGTGCAGCTCCTTGCTACTTTTCCTTTTGTCAGTACCTTTGATCCCTTTTGTGGGACCAGAGCAACATCTTCAAGCTTGCATGTTTTTTTCATTGCAGAAATGCACCTCTTTTACAAGTGTGATCAGAGTGCTTTTCTGTTTACAGTAATGCACACCTCTTCTACTTTCTTCTTAGGATAGTTTGGCTTGAACACATCATCCAGAGGCACTTTTGCTTCTAAATTCCACATGATCGACACGTTACTGAAAAACAGGTTTATTCCAAGTATTTTTAAGAACTTCCTAAACTGTACACTGCATACCAGGGTGTGCTTGGCCAGAGTAAATCTGATCCAAAACCACAGAACTGTATTTGGGCTACATGCACCAGAAATGTTGGTTATCCTAAATTGACATTAAATGTAACACATCCTTACTCTAAAAGTTAAATCACTTACAGCAGCAAGACAAAACTTGGACCAAAGCAGAGGATTTACCTAAGCTCAGCCAACACCTTTCACCCAAGCCAAATGCCTGTAAATGTACTCGGTGTGAGGTTAAAACATCACATAGCGACTACTGTTTCTTGTCAGAAAGATTCATCTTGGAGTCCTTACACAATTCCAACACTAACACCTTATGCGTCATCTAACTTCTGTCATGGACTTTGTAATTACTAGACTTTGTATAAAGTGCAACATGGGAATACTGACAGGCAAAGTGACAGGAGAGATGAAACAATAGACCACCCTGAAGCAGATGAAATGTGGGTTGAATCTAAATTTTGAAATGCAGCTTGTGGAAGATGCTTAAAGTCAAGTTTTTAAAGAAATTTAAAAAAAAAGAAAAGAATAGCAAACGAAGATGTATGAATTTAACCTCCTGAGATCCTGGGTCCTCGTATGGGGACAGTACATTTTGGCTTTTCTGCACCTTATACTACTGCTCAATAATGTTTTATACTTCGTTAACCAATGTTGATTTTATTGTGTTATGCTATAAAACAAAACCATTGTCCCCATATGAGGATATACCTTTTTTTTTTTTTTTTTTTTTTTTTTTTTTTTTTTGTTTTTTAAATTTTT
>VUQI01063533.1:18674-29738 GCA_015106735.1 Paratilapia polleni | reverse complement strand
GCCATTCCTGGTGCAAGAATTCAAGCAGCTCAGCTTTGTTTGATGGCTTGTGACCATCCATCTTCCTCTTGATCACATTCCAGAGGTTTTCAATGGGGTTCAGGTCTGGAGATTGGGCTGGCCATGACAAGGTCTTAATCTGGTGGTCCTTCATCCACACCTTGATCGACCTAGCTGTGTGGCATGGAGCATTGTCCTGCTGGAAAAACCACTCCTCAGAGTTGGGGAACATTGTCAGAGCAGAAGGCAGCAAGTTTTCTTCCAGGATAACCTTGTACGTGGCTTGATTCATGCATCCTTCGCAAAGACAAATCTGCCTGACTCCAGCCTTACTGAAGCATCCCCAGATCATCACAGATCCTCCACCAAATTTCACAGTGGGTGCGAGACATTGTGGCTTGTAGGTCTCTCCAGGTCTCCGTCTAACCATTAGATGACCAGCTGTTGGACAAAGCTGGAAATTAGAGTCATCAGAAAACATTACTTGACTCCAGTCCGCTATGGTCCAATCTTTTAGGTCTTTTGCAAACTTCAGCCTGGCTCTTCGCATGAATCAAGCCATGTACAAGGTTATCCTGGAAGAAAACTTGCTGCCTTCTGCTCTGACAATGTTCCCCAACTCTGAGGATTGGTTTTTCCAGCAGGACAATGCTCCATACCACACAGCTAGGTCGATCAAGGTGTGGATGAAGGACCACCAGATTAAGACCTTTTTTTGCATTATTTGAGGTCTGAAAACACTGGACCTTTTTTGGTATTTTGACCATTTTTCATTTTCTGCAAATAAATGCTCTACATGAAAATATTTGTATTTGGAATTTGGGAGTTATGTTGTCAGTAGTTTATAGAATAAAACAAAAATGTTCATTTTACTCAAACATATACCTATAAATAGCAAAATCAGAGAAACTGATAATTTTGCAGTGGTCTCTTAATTTTTTCCGGAGCTGTATAAATGTTGCAGAGCTCCATCCACAACTCCTCTTTTATTTTTTTTATCATATGTTTTTCTCTATTTAGTGTTTTCTCTTTTTGAATTCAGTCATCATTATTTTAAGAAACAATTAAAATAATAAAATAGTCCCCCCCAATATGGTATACAAATGTGGACATTATTTAATATTCCTTACACCCTGAGATGTTGCACTTACTCTTAAGGTGACCAGATGTTTACGTTTATTTGTGACTGCACAGCATTTTTCCACATGTTGAGCCAGTGTCCCCTTATTTTATTGGCTCGAAAAAGATACATGTATCTGCATCGAAAATATTGTTCATAAAATAAAGATTTAAAGTCACCAGAGGCTGTTTTGGTGTCCATTTTATGGTAAATTTTTAATTCAGAAAAACAGAGCAGTTTTCTTTTAAATTAAAAATTTCACTCAATTTCCACCTAGTTAATTCAGAAAAACAGACGATTTTTAAAAATGTTGTTATTTTGTTATTCTCGGTATTTCCCAAATAATTATTTCATTAACTGAAAAAAACAGAAGATTTTGAATGGAAAAAAAAGGATTCTCGAAATTTCCGAGATAATGATCTCGTTAACTGAGAACAATGGGATTTTTTTTTCTGTCACGTGAATGCATTACGCTTCTGTCCATTGCTTACACAAAATTTTGTTCAATCTAATTAAGATTAAAGATCTAACGCTAAAAGCGAAAACAAAAAGTTACAGCCTTTGTTCTATTCCGGTTCATTTTACTGGGGGAACCAACCGGAAGTGATCGCTCCGCGGTGTAGTGTCTAAGTTGGGATCGTCGTGTATTTTATTTACATCTTCTACCTTCGCATTTGAACTCTTGACATTTTAAGTAAGTATCGTTTGCCTTTTAAACGCCATATAAGTAGTAGGAAGACGGCATTTAGCTTTAAAATTTGCATTTAAAGAGCAACTAACCGTTAGATACGGTCAGGGGGCTAACACCGGTTAGCTAACCTCACGTTACACTGAAACCAGCATTAGCAGGCAAACAATAAAAACGCTGCAAACGAGAGAGCTACACAAAATGACACACAAAAATCATGCAGGTTACATGACGGAACTTATGTGTCTTTTTTAGCCACACATTTCTTGTGATGCTCACATGTGCTACTCACGGCTCAGTGAAGCTTTTTATACAAATAACTTAAAACTGCAGGGTTTTTCCTGGCTCCGCATGAGCATTTGGTGTGTGACTACACTCAGAAGCACAACAGGACAGTAAAGAAAAGCAGACTATATTACTTTATTTGATGGAAAGATATGTATTTTCTCTTATTTATGACCCTTTAATAAACAAACAAACAAACAAAAAAAAAACAAAACCTAATATCCTTGGTGAAATAATAAAATTCCCGTTCACAAAACTGGTTATAAAACAGTTTGATCAAAACATTTAAACTGGTTGATAGGGTTATTGACTTTATCAGAGACATTTACAGCATGGTAACAATAACGTGGCACAAAACAAAAATGTACTGGCAAACTTTATTGGATATTTGCAGCGATTTTTGTGGTAACAGGTTAACCTGCACTTCATCCACGATGACAGCCTTTTCCTATTTCTTTACAACACCGGATAAAAGCCAGGCCTTAGAAAAGTGTCTGTACTGTATTTGGAAAACCAGAGCCAGTCAAAATGTGGAGCATAGTCTCTATATGTGGGATAAAAATACTGTGCAGTAGGGCTGCTCAATTATGGCAAAAATCATAATTGTGATTATTTTTGGTCAGTTTTAAGATCATGATTCTTTATTAGTCATTAATTCTTTAAGCTGAAAATGTACTTCTTGTTCCTCACCAGTCTCCTTGAAACCAAAGTTTTTCCAAACAGCTGAATTGTTTTTTTCCTTGATGACCAAATAGCTCTCTTTATGTCATTTTGGGTCAAGCTCACCTGCCAGAACCTATTGGGAAGTGAGTTTGGGCTTTTAGAGAGGAGCGAAATTGCACCAGAGTAAAGGAAACGGGGTGCACTGGATTTATAGGACAAGATAAAATGTGAACCCTCACACACCATAGTCATTGTTTTATTTTAATCGTTTGAAGCAATAATTATAACTGAATATAGACTTTGATTAATTGTACAGCTTCACTATGCAGTACAGCTTAAAGTCTTTCACTTGTTATCTCACTGTGTGATCTGTCTACCTGTGCATGATTGTTTTTTGTATTTATATTCTAACTTCTTTTTCACCTCCTCCTTTGTTTAGAGCCTCCAGGACTCATCTCAGCAAAAATGACAGACCGTTACAACATCCACAGTCAGCTGGAGCACCTTCAGTCCAAGTACATCGGCACAGGACACGCCGACACCAGCAAGTGGGAATGGCTGGTTAACCAGCATCGTGACTCTTACTGCTCCTACATGGGACATTTTGACCTGCTCAATTACTTTGCTGTGGCTGAGAACGAGAGCAAAGCACGTGTCCGCTTCAACCTGATGGAGAAGATGCTTCAACCGTGTGGACCACCGGCAGATAAACCCGATGATGCCTAGATTACACCGCAATGAGCAGTGGTTGGTTTTTTTGGGGTGGGGTTTTTGGACATTCACTGTTATTTTCAGCTACAAATTTCCGACTAGAACTGCTGCTTCATCTTTGATTGACCCCACCGTCACTGGATTCACAGTCTACTTGTACAGTAGAAGATCTTTATTTTTGGTTTTGTATGGCCCATGAGCTGTTATCTAAAAAGGTGAAAGTACTCCAACACCTGAACGTTTACCAGAGAAGATAATAGAAAATGTGTAGAGGTGGTGTGCTTTCATCTTCAAGTATCTGTAATAAATGTATTCTTGATTGTACTCTTAATGTCAATAAAATTTGTGTTTTTCTGTTTTTGCACTTTGTGATTGCATTTAAATGCTTAGTTTATGGTTCACATTCATTCATGTGCTACGATTTAATACGTTAAAAAAAAAGTGTTCCTTGGCATAGATACCCTTCATCCCTTTGACACCACAGGAGGGGTGAGCGAAAAACATTCACTCATCAGGTGGAAAGTGCTTTCTGTGAAACTCCCAGACCTCCTGTAGCTGTCCAGTTGGGTTGAAAAAGTAGGTGCTGCGAAGGCCATATCATAGTCACACCCATCAAATCATTCAGAGACTTTGTGGAAGTATTTATGATGTTTCCACTGAATCAAGTTTTTCCTTATAGTGTGTCGCCCATGTCAAGAGGAAAAAATGTCTAGTAGGCATACACAGCAGATGAGTTTACTAAACCCAGGCATGGAGAAACAACTTTTTTTTTTGAAAGGGACTTCAGTACATTCACAAACAATAGGTCAGCAGGTTTACAAAAGAAAGCTAGGACACGGAGAACAAGCTGTTCGACCTTGTGGGGGAGCATAAAATGATTTGCACTGTGAAGAAGAAAAAGTCAGCCTCTATTAAAATGGTGGAAACAAAGTGAGGGTGAAAAACAAGCAGCTCATTGACCAAAGCACCCCCTTTATCTGTAAAACCTGTTATGGCTTGGGCATGTGTGGCTGCCAGTAGAACTGGCACAGTTGTAATCAACAGGATGAATACAGAGGTGTACAAGAACACTGTGGATTCAGCCAAATGCATCAAAATTCCTTTTTCTGACATTTAATCATACAGCATAGGAGTTTTCCAAAATATTATACGACCAAAGCCTAATGAAGGATGCTGTATCTTATTTTACAGAAATGTCCTACTGGTATATCTGAAATTCATGGTTAATTGAGCTTTAATCTGCTCAGTCTGGTACCTTTTATTTACAAATCTGAAAAGCATGTAATAGCAATTAGATTTCAAATGAACTTTTCAAGTAGGGGCACCAAAAACTGCTGTACTGCACAGCTCAGGGTAGACATTAAGAAAACTATTCCAGTGTTGAATCGCTGCCTTTGATCAGGAGTGTGTGTATGCCACTATCCATGGGATCACGTTTTTATAATGCTAACTGCCTCAGGCTTATTAAAGTCGAGTCAATGTGATGCTGCGGTCGATGCATGGATCTTGCTTGGGCAGCAATCAGAAAAGAGCAGCAGGGGCTGAGGTTTGACTTGCTGACTTAAGGTGGTTTATGAAAGCATGCTGCCACCCAAATTTGCACGCACGCAGACACTTGGTGGGAGAGGACGCTAAACATGACTCATTATTGGACTGAGATACTAGTCAGGAGGTGCCAAGGAAGTTTTTGTGCTGTGCATTATGGCTGGGAGTGTGTGTTGGAGGCTTTCTTGGTGGGGTAAATCCTTACCATCTGTCCTCACTGTCAGAGTCAGGGAGACGGCGTTGCCAAGTCAGGCGAGAAAGCAGGATGAGGCCTTATTGGTGTGCCGTTTCTCTCTCTCTCACACACACATCAAACACTCACATAAAGTGCTTAACTATCCAAGACATGAGCCCATAAATAAATGTCTGCTTCTCAGTTTTCAGCTTCATTAGTGGAGGTTGATCCACCTTTTTAATTGCAGGTTGGTGTAATACGATCATAGGATACTCAAGAACAACTAATATCCAATTTGTAGCTGAGGCTACAAAGAAAGACCTTCTGTGCTGTTTTTAATTATAAAATGAAGCATCAGTTCTGTTTAACAGGAAAAAAATAACCAGCAGCTACAAGAAATTATCAGGATATCTTCTAATCCACTGAAAACAGTTGGATCATCACAAGGTTCACTGTCAGTGCTAAAAAAAAACATTTTGTTAACAGAAAGTCCTTTTTGTACTATTGCATAAAGTCACATGTGTAATACGTTGCTTTGAAGCATGTTTTTAGGCCCAGATGAAAACTGTTTCCATACAGCAAAGGTGAAAGCAGTGTAACAACTGTTGTGTCCTTCGTTTTTCCTTTTCTGAGTCTGTCACAATGACCATAAATACTCGACCTTGCCTGCCAACACACTAAATCCTCACCATGAAGACTACAAGGCTATACTCATATTTTACTCATCCCAAATGAGTAGTAAAAACTGTTTTTCACTTAGAAATGAAAAACACATATAAATCCTCTAGTTGAGCCTAATATTTCTGGAATAAAATACTTGGGTGATTTGCTGGACGAATAAAATATTTAGAGTTGGACTACAAATCCATCCGTACATCCAGCACTTCTTATCCAATTAGCGTCACAGGGAAGCTAAAACCAGTCCTAGCTGACATTGTGAGAGAGGCTAGGTACACCTGGGATATCCAGCCCATCACAGGGATAAAACGCAGAGACAGATGAACATTCATTCTCACATTCAGACCTTCGGCCAATTTCGAATCACCAGTTAAGCCAACATGCATGTTTTTGGACTGTGTGAGGAAGCTGGAGAGAACCCATGCAGGCACAGGGGGGACATGCAAACTCCACAGAGAGAGGCCTCGGTCAAGATCAGATCTGAAATATTTTATACCAGTCAGGAAATTAAGTTGTTGATCCACAAAAACAAAACAAAACAAAACAACTCTGATTCCAAGAGAAAAGTGAAAGAAGTAATTTGGCTGAACAAACCAAAAACTGAGACCGTTTAATACATTTAGTGTAATGACCCAAACACAGAACTGGCTTTGTTAACTAATCCTCTTCTGCCTATATAGTCCGTGATTCTTTAATTCCATGCTGGTGTGTGTCTTGCCACACTAGAAGCATTGCCTAGGAATAATTTCCCTTCAGACTAACGTGCATGTTTCTCCCAGATCATGGTGTGGTCAATTCAAGGCATTCTCTCTGGGGTTCCAATCTCCCTTATTTGTATACAATTTATTAAGTATTTTATTATTATTATTATTATTATTATTATAAAACAATATTTGAAGTGCAGCAACTTTGTGACATCTTACATGCTGTGTTTCTTTGAGCCATGGATTTAGGGACATCAATGCTATCATGTTTTAAGTCCCACTGAAAGCACTGAAAAAAATTATGCAGATTGATTCTTGGTCCCCATGGGATAGTTCCCAATAACTGTAGCGATTCACTGACTTTTCCTCTCAAATCAGCTTGACATTAAAATCTGACTAAACTATTCTATAGATTGTCATGAAATTGGCACTTTGGTTTACTCTGGTTCAGTACTTTTATTTAGTGTTAGTCAGCATGCTAACACACTAAACAATAACAGTGAGTATTACACCTGCTAAAGCCACATATTAGCTTGTCACTGTATGCATATTGCCATACCAGCATCCAAACACTGATGCTGACCAAAACTTTTAATGTAGTGTTCTTAGGGCATATCTATACAGTGCACACGGTGTAGTCGTAACAGAGATTTGAAGTCTAGTAAATCAGTGGGAAACTGCATTTAAGGAAGAAACAGAAGCCCTGTGCTGCTTTATGTTCAGTTTATTCAGGCTTCAGTTAAAAGATTAGAGGGTGGAGTTTTGCAATCAGCTGTTTTTATTTATTTAAAGGATAATTCTCAAAGGTTATTTCACTTTAATTGAAGTTTATCATCACAGATATACAGAATAATTTCTACTAATCAAATACCTGGTAGATCAAGCTGCAACAGACGGAATACTTTTTATAGTCCTTCTCTCTCGTCCCACACCTATCGTCACATGAGATTTTGCCACAACCTCTCACTACACTACAGTCACTACACTGCTGTCAAGTCTTATTACAGCTTCTTTCTTTGCGTCTGTCAGCTGTCTTTTCAGCGTCAATGGATGCAGCCCTCCTCCACATCATTCACCCCCCAGTTTTCGTCAGAGCCAGTGTCCTTCCCCTGAGCTCATTAGTAGTCCTGTTCCACATCACATACACATCGCACACAGACTTCCAGCACAGACTTGCTCATCACACCTGCTTCTCCACGGCATCTAAACCCATTGTTATGTTGATTTTGTTACAATGGGGTCTGATCAACGTAGATTCCTCATTCCTTATTGTGCACACATTATCAAATAATTGCGCTTTAAGTTCAGCTGCATTTGAAGCAGCTGAGCTGTAATAACTCTCTTTTAATGGCGAGGTTCCATCCCACTGATCAATAAATGCAGGCCTGCTCGAATATCTCACACCCAAACAGCCAATCAGTTGATCGAATCTTGTGTGGCTGCTCGTTTTCACCTCAACTCTGTAACCTTTCAAGATCCTGCAGGGTCTAGTTGAGGCAATTAATTCTATTCCCTTACATGACCCTTTGCAAACCACAATAAGACTGCAAACTGGAAATTGGCAGCAGTGTGTGTTTGCATTTCTAAATGGAGCTTGACACAGTGAATGGCACCTGTTAATAAACCACTTGGCCTTTCTGTGTTCATGCTGATGTGCGCCCCTCGTTTGGCCACTGGTCCACATCTGCTCCCTCCTCTGATTACACAGGAGGGCAGCCAAACAGTGCAAAGGTCCAGGAAGCACAATCACCCTCGTCAAATATAAAAGCTCCACAAATTCAATTATCTTTGCCCGCACGGCCCCCCACCACCTAACTCTTGCTCTCCGCTGTTCTCCTTCACTAAACTCTTTGCCCACTCTTCTTTACTGCTTGAACCCGCTCCTGAAAAAACACATCACGGCCTCCTTTTCTCCTCCATTACACTCCTTTTTTACCCCTTTCTTCATCTTTGCTCCTCAGATAGGCTTATCAGTGAAGTGGAAACATCCAAACACAACAAGTAATGACTCTGCAGCAGAGGGAAAACACATGAATATTTTCTGTGAACAAGGCAGGAATGCAGTCCAAGATCATTTTCAGAAAGTAAATGCAACAGAATTCATTCGAAACAATGGCACTCAGAAGAAAAAAGTGATTTCTTAATGACAAAATATGTAAATGACTTTCTGGTCTGCACAATTCTGGAGGCACTTTTGTGCAGTAAAAGTTCTCCTTAAAGCCTCCTTTAGTTAAATGCAGTTTGAAACAAATTGCATGTCCTTTTGCAACAACAGCAGTCACCCACACATCTTACCAAACAAATGCTTTTTCAAAACATTTCCAAGCACATAACTTTAAAGGCTGAATTGATTTTTCCTTGGTTCTTGCGTTGTTAATCTTTTACAACCTTTCACTCATTTTCAAAAAGATTGGAAGTGCTTTGAGAAGGAAAAGGGCAGTAATATGAACAGTATGACAGAGCAGGAAAAAAAAAATCATGCTTTTTGTAGCATCAGGGAGTGTTAGACCAATGACTAATCTACCAATTTCCAATTGGGCAGACTGCATTACAGTCGAGACCTCCAGGCAGTGTGCCAGGGACAAAAGTGCCTTCCCGTCCTGCTTGGGAAACTTCATTAAAGTGGAGTGTTTGTGTGTATGTGTGTGTGTGTGTATGTATTTTACACCTAGTAAAAAGTGGAAACGTTTTACTCTCAAAAAACCGGGCTCAGCTTAGATTTAAGGTTTAGGTTTAAAGTTCAGATTGGAAAAATACGGCTGCGGTGAATGAAGAAGTAAAGTCTAAGATAAAAGTGAGGATTTAAGAGGTGAGTGTCAGTTTTCATGAGTATAAGATGCGTGTGTTGGTGTGAGATAAAGAGAGAGGAGGTTTATGATCACTGTGTACCAGAAGGCATCTCTCTAACATGAGCACCAGGTGCTACAGTTATCCTGCTGTCCCCCTGTGCTCTATAAAAATGATTATCACTTCTGTCATCTCGATCTGTGCAATCTCTTTCCAGGTCTCTTTGACCCCGGTCTCTTTCCATCTCCAGATCTCATTTTCTTGTCGTCTTCTTCAGCTCCAACTCCATTACACCCACCTCCAATTTAAACTCTTGAAAGTGCATACTCTGCTTGAGATGGATGTGACCTTTTGCAACTCAGTAGTTAAAGTCAGTGTAATTAGGCTGTCATCTTTAACTGTTTATCTAAATAAAGGCATATACAAGATGATGAAAAGAGCTGAGCTGAGCTTTCTATATTTCTTCTAATATCCAAAAAAGCCTAATTGGCACTAATTGCCACACTTGTAGGTGCAAGATAGTCTGTAAATTTCTCTCAGAGCTGGTCCTTGTAACCTTAATGGAAATGTGAATGGCGTGTTTCAATTACTTTAGGAAATCTGCCAGGAATTATGTAACACATTCAAAATTAAAACCCCACTGAGTGTTGGTGCTCTTTCCATTTTGTGTCTCTGACTAGTTAATTAGGGGACGTAGCCTTCAAGGGCTCTGAAAATCTGCATCCAAAAACCACCTGGAGGGAGTACAGCTGGCAAGTGTCCAGCAACAGAAAACAGGGGAATCAATGAAATTTCACATTTTCCTGATATATTTGTGAGGCAAATGCATATGCATTACATTAAAATCCCAACTGTTGATGCACAGTGACATTATACCTCTGCATCTGTGAGCTCTGCTGTTCCACTTTGTATGCATTGTTTGCATCCACACATTTTTATTCATGCATTCTTCTTCAATATACCACATCTAAAAGCCTTCCCTGCAGGGCAGGCTGACTGGGTTCAGACATCTCTTAATGCTGGCGAGAAAGCTCATGGCCGCAGAGCAGGAGGCGGTCACCAACCAACAGGGTGTAGTTTTCTCAGCTGGAAACCCTTTGCGGTTTCTCTTTTAGACTCAGCTCCAGTGAATGAATTATATCTTCATTAAACCTGAAACTTTTGCATGTGTGGTAACATACATGCTTAAATTCCTGAGTCACCAAACCTGCGACACTTATTTGCCTACCAGTGAAGAAATTTCTTCTGTCTCTTTCAGTTCAGATATTTTTTTTCTCAATGTCATCTACTACTTAGTCATATATACCTACCTGCCACTGTATTAAGCGCACCTGTTCAACTCCTGGTTAGCACAAATATCTCAACAGCCAATCACATGGCAGCAGTTCAATGCAGTTAGGCGTATAGAGACGGTAAAGAGTATGGTCCTAGTATTTCAGAAACTGCTGCTCTACCGGGATTTTCCTGCATAGCCATCTTTAGGGTTTACAGAGAATGGTCAGAAAAAGAGAAAATATCCAGTGAGTGGCAGTTCTCTGGGTGAAAATGTCTTGTTCATGCCAGAAGTCAGAGGAGAATGGCTAGACTCCTTCAAGCTGATAGGAAGGCAACAGTAACTCAAATAACCACTCGTTACAACCAAGGTATGCAGAAGAGCATCTCTGAATGCATAACATGTCAAACCTTGAAGCAGATGGGCTACAGCAGC
>VUQI01063533.1:4803-18654 GCA_015106735.1 Paratilapia polleni | reverse complement strand
AGGGTTTACAGAGAATGGTCAGAAAAAGAGAAAATATCCAGTGAGTGGCAGTTCTCTGGGTGAAAATGTCTTGTTCATGCCAGAAGTCAGAGGAGAATAGCTAGACTGCTTCAAGCTGATAAAAAGGCAACAGTAACTCAAGTAACCACTTGTTACAACCAAGGTATGCGGAAGAGCATCTTTACAGCAGCACAAGACCACACTGGGTGCCTGTTCAACTAAGAACAGGAAACTGAGGCAGAATTTGACGTAATCAACATGAAACCACGTATATATCCTGACTTGTATCAACAATTCAGGCTGGTGGTAACACCAGGGGGATATTTTCTTGGCACATTTTGGGCTCCTCAGTACCAACTGAGCATTGTTTAAATGCCACAGCCTACCTAAGTTTTATTGCTGAGCATGTCCATCCCTTTATGACCACAGTGTACCCATCTTCTGATGGCTGCTCCCTGCAGGATAACGCACCATGTCACAAAGCTCAGATCATCTCAAACTGGTTTCTTGAACATGATAATGAGTTCACTGCACTCAAATGGCCTCTAGTCACCAGATCTCAATCCAACAGAGCACCTTTGGGATGTGGTGGAACGGGAGATTGGCAACATGGATGTGCAGCTAACAAATCTGCAGCAGTTGCATGATGCTATCATTTCAATATGGACCAAAATCTCTGGGGAATGTTTTCAGCACCTTGTTGAATCTGTGCCTTGAAGAATTAAAGCAGTTCTGAAGGCAAAAGGGGGTCCAATCCAGTACTAGCAACATGTACCTAATAAAGTGGCCGGTGAGTGTAACAATATCACCCTGTTCTATGTCTTGTCTCTCTGAGTTTTCACTGCCTTATGATGTCCTTGTGTTTTTCTGTTGTTTAAAAAACAACTGCGATCTTACTGAAGTGATACAAGTAATCATGACAAAAAAAAAGACAATGACAAAAATTATTTTCTTTAACTCTTTATATACAAAAGCATTATACACAGTTTGGACACAACAGTAGCTGTTCTGAGATATATAACATTGTAGTACAACTTCAAAGATGAATTATTTATGTCAAACATGGAGTAAAAGTGGTTGGAGCTCATGTGAAATGTCCTGTTCTCAGTCTTTGCTTCTCTGAGCACAAAGAATATCCATTACTGTGACAGCCAATACATTACTGTATATAGGATTTATAGCGCGACATTTCATCTTCACACGGTCAAGAAAAGACTGTGTTTGCAAAAAAAAAAAAAAGGCTTTTGACTGCAGTCTGATTGTAGCTCAAGTCTGAAGTTACAGATTTACATTCAGGAAGCAATAAAGGACGCTTCAAGCACCACCAGTAGGAGACGTTCTCAAATGTAAACGTTTTCATGAACTGGAGGAAGCAGACAATATTACAAATTAACAATAGCAGCTGAAGAAAAATAAGTGCCACTATGGATGTCAAAATGAATCACAAATACCTTTTAAAATTCCATCTAAATATTTTATATTTCCCATATTAGTATTAATACTGGGAAATGTGGGCTAGGCTTACAGCTTCTTTGGGCCTTGGGACTGTTTATTTTACAGCTGCCATACAGATGAGATGAAACAGATGGGACCCATCAACATTTTTAGATGATTCACTCCGAATCCTGATGAATAAACTGGTTATAACTCAACACCCACATTCCTAACTCTGTATGGAAATATGGATTTATGCATGATATGAATGCATTGATACTCCATATCAGTATTCAATGTAAGTAGTTTCAATATATAAAAAAAACAAAACAATCAGCCATGTTTTAAAAGTGATAACACTAAGTTTTTGCCCGGAGAAGATTTCTAAATATTTTAATTCGGTAACGCTTCATTTTAACCTCTATATTTAGCACTGATACGAGCACCAATAAGCCACAGTAAAAACTGCAACATGTGAAGTGAGTAATACTGATCATCTTGTTAAAATTCAATGTTCTGCTGGATAACATTGGATTCTGGCCTTCACATGGAGGTTTCTTTCACACATGCCACCCACCACTGCCAGCAGCCTCCCCCCAGCTGGACAATGCACCTTGTGACTCAACAGAAACTGACTCAAGAAACCCAAGAAAGAGCTCAAGACATTGACTGGGCCTTTGCGGGATGTGTTGTAACAAGACAGCTCCAACCTGCAACCCACAGGAACTAAAGGATTTGCTGCCAATGTATGCCAGACACCACAAGACATCCCTAAAGGTCCCATGTCAACACCCCGATGAGTCAGACCTGTTTTGGCAGCAGGAGGAGGACCTACACAATATTGGACAGGAGGTTGTAATGTGACTGATCAGTGTATAAATGACTAAAATGACTTATAACACACTATAATGTAGCTATGAGCAAATTTAAAGTATTCTGAGTGTTTAATTTTAACTTTGTTACCAATTACAACTTCTCTTTTGAGGTATCCATAACTAGTACATAATGAGTGGTAACCCTGAATAATATTAGTGTAATTGTAATGTATGCTATAAACAATTTAAACAACCTTAAAATGTCTTTATATCTGCTTTGCTAAATAAACCTTTTATTTGACTGTATTCTGACTGTAAATGCTAAATAATGTGGTTAAAATGTTACCAGTTATATTTTATTGTTTTTTTAAATTTGTAAAAGCAGCGTATTCATGATTAGGCTACTTAGCCATGGCGGGATAAAAGCAGTATGTCTCTCAGGCTCTTAGTCATCCAGGTCATGGTAGTCTTAAGCGCTTGAGTTGAAGGCAACTGGACTTCTTTTTAGGTTCATGAAGATGTTTCACCTCTCATCTGAGAGGCTTCTTAGTTGGGTTGTCACCTTGGAGGTGGTCCTGAGAGTCACTCACGCACCCTGCCATCATGTGAGTTGTTAAGGTCACATGGGTCATTCACACCTTGACCCACCTGTGATCCTAATGACCCATGCCTTGATTCACACCTTGGCTCATGTGACCCTACCGACACCCATGATGACAGGGTGGGTCAACAACTCTCATGACCACCTACAAAGATGTCTCTCATATGAGAGGTGAAACATCTTCATGAACCTAAAAAGAAATCCAGCTGCCTTCAACTCAAGTGCTTAAAACGATAAAAGCAGGACCACTATGTATGACTTTTAATTTGTAAATCTAAAGCTCCCTGGATCTTTTACTACGGGTTTTGCTGATGGTGTGCAGCATGTTCACATGTGCTGGAGCTACACTCAGGCAGCCTGTAAGGGATCAAACTCATATTTACTTGCTTTCAGCTACTGCTACATTTTATACCCAAACAAATAAGCATATTTAAACTCAATATCTAAAACCAAGAATAATTATTCTATAAAGGCTTTCTAGTTTGTGCAGAGTAAATCTGCAGATATCTGAAGAAATAAATCCAAAAGTGGATACAAAATTCCCAAAGAGAGGCATCATTATCTTCTTAAGAAATAGGTAGGTTTGTTAAAGACTGTGCTTGATATGCTGCCTAAAAATATCACTTTAACGTAAGCTGTAACGCTCACTTCTTTATCAGTGTCTGGGGATGGCTTAGAAAGAAAAAAGACAACTGCAATTCGAGCTTAAAACATTCACATCGAAGTTGTATTGTATCATATTGGTAGTAAAATTGATATCAATGTATGCACATGCTTGATATACATTCTGTACAAAATAATATATATATAACAACTCAGACATTAACATGAATGAATACTGTTGGTTCTTTTTCGTCGCTGTACATCTTTTCACTTTACAACCCGCGCACATTCAGAAGCCGAAACAATCAATTTGCCCTTTTCAGTTACTATTTGGAAGAATGACGAGTGTTTGCGGAGGTTGGGGCTCTATTATGAGAACCACGGGCTTTTGGAGGTCAGCAAGCTCTATCTGTCAATCAGTCATCAGCCAACATCTCCGCTCTAGTCGAGTAGGCATGGGACAAAAATATTACTACAGCTCAGCCAAACATTCTGGCATTCACGGAGAAAGAAAACATTTTTAATGGATCCTCTACATTTTGCCGTAACATACATCTCGAATATCTGACAGTGCACTTAGAGGCAGAACATCTACAAATCCCCCCAAAATCAATAGTGACCAAACTACCTAAGGCAGACTGCTAAAAATCATAAATCTACACACACTAGATGCTGTATAGCTGCACATTTAAACAAAGGTCTAACCATTTCCCCATGAATGATTAAAATACATAATCTAAAATGATTATTTCTTATTGAAATAATTAACATAGTTGGAGATTAACTTTCCAAAAAGTGGAACAAATCCTTTGAACAATCTGATTCATGGTTAAAGTTTTTAATGACGCCTGGCCACCTTGCTGGATTCAAGGTGCATGTTAAGGCTAGATGTAAAGGAGGACTTTGTCTTATGTAATCACAACGCTGACAAGTTAAAGCACTCTGGTCAAGATTTCTTGTTTTTAAAAGTGCTCTATAAATAAACTCACTTGACTAAATTGCAAAAGCATGTTCAAGGAAATCAAATTACAGCACTTTTCCACTTCTTTGAGGGGCGAGTTAATTACTCCTGTGCTGAACCTGAGCTCTAAGACTCAGTTTCAGCACTGGTTTCAACCTGTTCTCTATGAAGTCCACCCAACAAAATTAAACCTGTAAGCTTTTAAATTAAGAACACCAACATATAGTCAGATTCCTGCTTTGTCTTTGGCACCAAATAAAGAGCCAAGTAAAGATCCCCAGCTAAAGGCCTGAAATGAAACTAGTAAGAAAACAATAAGTAGATCCTCTAAACAGCAAGTCCAGCACTTTGTGATGAGAGGTTTGCACTTTAAAACCCAACAGAGATTACATGATCATCATGTATCATCAGAAAGTGTGCTGAGGGATTAGAATTGGCCAGAATGGGATTGCACTTCACTAGTAAAGCCTCAAGTGGCTCCCTCAGCTTTAGCAGTTTTAAATGTAACACTTGAGGTTATTCTTCATCTACATACAAATCACCATCCTCTTCTGTAACTCTTATGATACAGTGCCCTCTAGTGGCTATAGTGGCTATATACTTAAAGTATGTTTAAAAAATGAACCGCAGTATTTCTGATTCATCTCTGAGGGAAGCATCGGAGCAGAAGAAACTGCCTCTTCTCTCCTGTGATCTATGACATAGGCACTGACATCAGCATGAAATCATCCAATCACCCCCTTTTCCTGTTCTAGGAGGATGCCCATATATGGTAACTTGTCAGTTTATGACAAGGAATACCTTGGCAAGGACACAAACTCTATAGTACACTCACATTCACTAATACAGGGGTAGCCACAAATATACCAAAAAATGCACAAAATATTTTGTGTACCAGCTGGTTCTGATACTCTACAATAAATAAATCTAATCTGAGCACAATACACACCACTGTCTTGACAATAGATATGTGCAAATGTTTTATGGGTGCCTTTGGAAAGCCAAGGCCATGAGACACACATATAGCTGTCATTATAGACTTAAAAGTTTCACTGGGGGCAACAGAGCTTCTTTACACTAGATATTCTGATGTGCTTCAATAGGAAAAGTGCAGGTGGAACATATTTCAGTAAGAATGTCTCCGTCCTATCAATCATCCTGCTGAGCTATGAGAGGATGGCCAACACCAAGGTCTTGGAACTGGCTAACCTGAATGAAACACAGCCACGTTTAAATGTTTTAAATTACACCTGTGCTTTTTCTGCTGCGACAAGCCAAAATGTCTGCTGTGAACAAGGTCGACTGAATTCCAAAGCAAAATGGACTGAGCTGAGTCTGCTGGGAGCTGTGGACCAGAGAGCTTGTGGCACTGATGTCCAGAGGGCAGTGAAGACACTTATGGCCGATGGAATCTGAAAGCACAAACACACAGGCTTAGTTTATTTAAAATACAAAAAACACATAGACTGTATAACAGAAATACATGAATATATTGCTATTATCATAATGTTTTTTAATATTCATTGCTGCTCCTTTAGTTAGAGTTTCAACTATTTTAACTTTACCAAGAATCTGACAGGCACTCTCAAGAATGACAATCTACCTGCACTGTACCTGAAAATAAAATCTGCATCTGAAATCATTTTTCAGATCATGAAAAATTCTTGTATGGATATGTAGTATAACACTAAAACAGTTGTTGTCACTATAAACCAAAGATCAGCCAATTTTTACTTGAATTTCAAACTAATATTTTTTCTTTTTTTATAACAAACAAAAATTACTGGTCTGAATTCAAAACTCACAATGAATACACATAACAGGCCATGCCTTTGACTCCAGAGGGAGGGGGTTTATAAAATGCTTTGTCAGTAGACTACTGCAGTATGTGTTATCAAAGACATTAGATAACAGTAGTTTGTGGTAAACTACTGAGCTGTGCTGAGTATTCATGTGAACCAATCTGAGAAGTAATGTGAATTCTGAAAAAGATGTGCATTAAGGTAGGGCTATTTGCTAACTGTGGACAAGAAAATCACCTAATAGTATTCTCAACTTTTCACAGAATTGAGGAAGCAAATGATAGCACTGAGAATGAAATAAAGTTTATTTTTAGAGGCATGGCTTAGCATTAAACTACTAGGCTTGCATTGAGGCGTTTAACAAAGTAAGAGTAATAGTCATGTGAAACAGAAAGTTTTCACAGGACTCTATGCAGTCCTTTGAAAAATGAAGTATACCCCATGATTCAAAAGCTTGTAGAACCACCTTTAGCAGGAATAACTCTAAGTAACTGTTTTCTGTATGACTTTATCAGTCTCATGTTTTTTTCTTTGGTCTCATCTATCCAAAGGACATTGTTCCACAAGTCTTGTGGTTTGTTCAGATGCTGCTTTGCATACCTAAGACATGCTGCCATGTTCTTTTTAGAGAGAAAAGTCTTTCTTCTGGCAACCCTCCAAACAAGCCATACGTGTTCAGTCTTTTTCTAATAGTGCTGTCATGAACTTTAACATTTAACATGCTAACTGAGGCAGAGTCTGAGATGTAGCTCTTGAGTTTTTTTTGCAATTTTGCAAGAGTGTACTTGCTTATTTGTTTTTCACAGGACTCTATGCAGAAACTATTTCACATGACTGTAAATAAGATGAATTAGAAAGTGAACACTATTTTTTATCATACACTGCTGCTGTGTTTTGACCTGGCATGGATCTTTATCAGACAAAAACATGTGACTGAGTTTCCTTCACCTGTAAGCTGCAGCTACTGGCTTTAGAGAATGAAAATGGTGCTGGTATGTTTTAATTGTGTCATTAATTGGAGTATTTTAACAATGGATTTTGCCGCAAAACATAAAGGTACTTTACAAAACAGACTGCAGTGTTTTTAAAAAAAATTGTACAAAGAAACAAAATTTTCGTCATCTGAGAACAAATTATATAATTCATTGGTTTCCAAAATGAAAAAGAAAATAGCAGACCAGCAGCAAACAGAAGAATGAACATTTCTTCAAATGTTTCCACTGTCATGATCAACAGCTGGCGAGGTGCTCTTTTCATCAGATGTTTTTTTTCTTCCAAACACTTCTGTCTATCTACAGTACTTGTTTCCACTCTGTTATCTTCTCATCCAGATATGGAGTTTGTGATGAATTCGTAGGTAAGGTTTCCCTCTGAGAACTTTTCCATGTGGACCGCGATTGTGCACCTGACAGAAAAAAGCTGTTTTTCCTCCATGTCCAGCCTGTGTGCAGTTTTATATGAAGGTTTTCTTGTTCCTAAATCTTATCTTGACTTCTATGGTTCCCCTTAAGTGACATTTTTAATAGCATTTCAGACAGTGAAAATTACACGCTGGAAGCACTTTTATACCCTTTCCCTGTTCTTAACCTACCCCACAAGCCCTAACAAGTTAATACAGTCTTGAGAGAAAAGAGTTGCCACACATAATGCCAACATTGCTGTTTTTTTTTCTTTTTTTTTTTAAATTCATAAAATAAAATAAGATATGAGGAAATGATGGTGGCTCAATGTCTCTTTGCTGCATGGGTTGCAATAGCATCTTTTCACTTCAAAAATCAGAAACTATGTAATTCTGTAAGTACAGACAGAGGATGTGAACAAATACTGAGAAATGTCAACTAAATTTAGTTTTGCTCTAGTTGTATTTTTATTAAAAGGTTTATTAGTTCTTACTGGTGGGCTCAGCACAGCGATAAAAACCCATGTCACACAGCTCTAATAACAAATGAGAATGTGAACCTAAACTTTACTGGCAATCAGTGCCTGAGGCTAATGAACTGGAGTCGACCCAAGAGTATATCATGACTGTAATGTGGATAGTGGAAATAGCTTTAGGGGACCAGAGTAATATAAATATTGATCAATGTGACTAATAAACAGCATCATTTAGTGTGAGAAATTACTAGTGAAGCTAAGTGGTCAAGGTCATCGACCGTTTCAGTACCTGGTGAACTGTCTGCTGTCTTCATGAACCTCCATTTCTCGGCTTTTAAACTCATTCAGCTCTTTACGGATAGCAGCCTGGGGGGCCGGACACACACACAAACACACACACAGATAATAACATCGTTAGATGATCAAGGCCCTGCCCCCCCCTTCTCCAAGTAAGCTTAAAATGGCTAAGGCTTAAACTGTTTATGGATAATTTCCATACATCAGCACTGCAGCAGTCTTTGCTTCAGGGAACTACTCGTAATTCATAGTATATAGGTTAAAAAAATACTAGCAAATTACACAGCAGCACAAATGAATTTTAACTTATTTTTATTAATTTTAAATGGATTTGTTGGAATGTTAAAACCAAACTCTTCCCTTAAACCTTACATGAACAGCTTGCCTTGCACTTGATTGATGAAAGAAGTTAGTTTGCCTTCGGTAACATGAAGTACCATCCATTTTTGATCTCATTATGTAGGTGACACTGTGAAGTCTGAGGTTTAGTGTTTTAAGGATTTAAACAATACACATTGTTTGTCTGTCCATGCTATTATTTGAAAGTGATGAGTTTGGATTTGTGTGACCAGAAGTCATCAATATATCTGCAAGGCTGTCTGCAGTAACAATGTAGTTGTCAAACTATGTAGCTAAACTGGTGATGGAGCTTGCCCTATACAAATGAAATCCCCCCCAGTGTCAGTAGACAATTTATTTTGGTCTGTGCAGTGTTCTCCATGTTAGTGCTCTCCTATCAGCAGCAAGGATTCTGAGCAGCACTTCTGTCCATCTAGATTTGATATAGTTATGTCCACAATTGTGAGTGAATGCAAAAACATATTCTAAATATCAACCTAGTGGATCAGTGCTGGAAGTCTCAAAAAATGTGATTTCTATGTGTTGTGTAGTTCTGAACATCAACAGCAGAGGGAAGGCTTGACATAAAAATTGCAATCCAGCACAGTCTGAGGGTCTTTAATTTTTTATGAGGAGCTTTTATTAGGATATGCTAAATATTTGTGCAGCACAGCTGGTACATGTATGCACTTATATTCATCATCTCACTATGTGCGAGCAAGGTGGACTTCACGTATAAATCATTGAGCACAAACACAGATATTTAAGGCAATAATGTGCAACAACTTTGTGGCAGGCAAAGTACACAAAGTAAGGCCTACAAATAAATGGGTTTTTGAGTTTTGGTTTGGAAAAGCTTGCAAAAAGCCCTGACCTCAATCCACCACTTTTAAGGTGAACTAGAACAGTGACTGTGAACCAGGCAACATTTACTGCCTGATTTTGGTAATGCTCTTATGGCCCAATGGGGTCAAATTCCTCCAGCCAGGTTCTGAAATCTTTAATAAAGTGTTCCCAAGAAACTAAGGTCGTTATAAAAGCAGATAGTTTTCCATTGTGTTCAGGAGGCCCTATGCCTTGCTTACATGTCTGCATATATTTGAAGTCTTTAATTGCCTAATATTTCACTTGCAAATGCTTAATGTCACAAATTCACAGAATATGGGACACTGATTAGAAACTGTAAACACTTCATAATGTACTGATAAATAAAATGAAATCAAAAATCAAGTTTTACAGTGCAGTGTGTAACAGCAGTACCTTGTCAGCAGGAGTAAGTCGTGTCCAGGGTTTGTCAGCCCGTCTGTCATAATCCTTTGCATCTGTTACCTCCACATATTCGTTAAAACGAAGGATCCTCCGAGCAACAAGCTCTGCCACTGTAGGCCTCACACTCAGCTACACCCAAAAGAGGAAGGAGAAGAAAGAAAATAGTCTATCTAGTCTAACATGAAACTTTAAAAAGGAAATCTTCCCAATGTTTTTTGGTTTGTTTTCTAAAAGTTAGTCTCAGTTCCAGCTGTGTCCACTAGATGGCCTGGTCTCTACATAAAACACAGTTCCTTCCTGCTATCATGACTCATAAGGTGGGGCAAAACATATTAGTAGCTAAATATAGACTTGCTGTGTCCTTTCTGCTGTCTTGTGTGTGTATGTGCAGATGATGTTTACAGTACCTTTCTGGTGAGCCTCCTTTTAATCTCTTGCTTAGCTTCTTGTTCCTCAGCTTCATTCTTTTCTGCATGCAGAGAACCAGCAGAGTGATTTCACACCTACTATGTCTGTAACAAGCTTGTGCATCTATTTGTAACTATATAAGATGTGATTTAAGATATTAAGGGAAGTCCATGGCTATGCAGCAGTGTGACTGCCTTTACATTAACAAGAGCAAAAGGGTGAAAAAACAAATCGTGAGTAAAATCCGTATTCCAAATATTCTTGTGAAATATTCACAGATGTACAGCATAAACAACTTGATGTGGGGCACTGGAGAACCTGGAGAACTCTGTGACCTCTAGTGGTCTCATCTGGATTGAAATAGAAGCCATCTAGGATTTATGACACAGAAACCAGTTGCTTAACACTTCTTTCCCTCTACCATAACATGTATATAGAACTACTTCTCTTTCTGTGTTTCTTTCTACATGAAAGATCACACATCAGCGCTTTTATTATTTTTCCTGTGTTATGACAAGACAGACGCTTTATACTCTGCAGACAGAAACATTTTAAATTCTGCAAACCAACCTTTCAAAAAAGCAATCAGAGTACAAAGGTACAAAGATCCCAATGTGCCCTGCAAGGTTTGTGCTCTGATTTTTTAACAGGACATTTTGACATTCTTTATGTTTGTAAATTAATATCACTGCATTATAATAAAACCTCAAATTGCCTACAAAGGGATGAACATGATAAACAATGTTTAGGTACCTTTTTTTTGCAGTCATAGTTTCCCGTTGATATGTATATGGATATAACTTCTATGTACTTGATATCTGTTTTATCAACTAGGCACAAACTTGCAATTATGGGCTGTTAGCTGTCACCTAAAATAAAGCAACAAAATAAATCATTCTTATGCAGGGGAAAGAGGTGTCTGAATTTGTTCAGTTAGGCCAAGAGCAAATGTATTGCTTGAAATAATTGGCAATTCTTAAAAGCCTCTAAAAGTCTGTATGAAAGGCAAACTTGACCCAAACAGGAGTGAGCAAACTCTCCAGCAGAATTATTTAATTCATGCTTGGTAGCTTGGCAAGCATGCTTATTATTGTGCGTGTGAAACTGAATGACCCAAACTAACTTCTGTCACTGTGGTATACGGAGACCAAAGAAAATAGAAAAAAAACTGTTGCTCAGCCCCTCACAGTAACAAAGACCTCAGTGTGATTGAACACATCACTCCAGTGTGGGAGACACAAACAGACAGTAAGGAATAATCTAGACAGAAGTATCTGTCTCATCCATCTGATTAATAAGACGCACAAGGTCATATCTCAAGACCTGAATGTGGCAGCAACAGACTGCGGCTGGGCAGCTGGAACGGCACAATACCAGCTTTAACATGCCCATCCTGATTCCTCATGATATGGTCATAGACAGAAAAACAACATAATTCAAGTTTTAAAATATTATGATGATCATAAAAAAAAGGTGTATCACATCACACCTCAGTTGAAAAGCGTACTTACGCTTAAGAATATTTCTCTGCTCCAGCTCCTCTGTGGTTGGTCTTTGGCTCAGGCGCCTAAAAAGAGAAAACTGTTTACACACTTTTCTATGAGCAGCACATAGGTATGGATTTAAACATTTCACAGAGGAAAAATTGTAAATTATCACAACAACACTCTTCTCAACTTCTCTTTTTGTTTTACACCTTTTGTTGTTGAGAATCTGAAGGCTGTTTTAGCACCAGCCATTCTGCCTCATCTGGTAGAAAAGGCCAAACTTCAGGACAGATTTTAATATGCATCATTTGTAAAAGTACACCACCCACAGCTAAACCAAAAAATAACAATCTCTGTTGTTACCCTAAAGCAATGCCAAACCTATGAAAAAGTAACACCTACCTACAGTTTCACACCCTGCTTTGTGTGTGTGTTTGAGTGTACCTGACTAGCTTGCAGCCTATCTGCTGGCGAAGCTCGTGCCTCTCCGTCTCTGAGCTCCTTGGTAGAATGTTTTTCTCTTCCAGCTCTTTCTTGCTGGGTCGGTTCCCCAGCTTAATGTTCAAGGTGTCTCGTCGGCGGATCTTGCTGGCCAGAGAGCCTAGAACACAGAGGGAACAGGGACATTTAGTAAAAGGGCAGCGAACAACTTGTATGGCCATCAGCTGCTGATCATAATGAACTGGCAATGAAGAAAATGAGGCATCTAAAAATCTAAAACATCAACTGGATACAGAAATTGCACTTTAATTATAAATATTAATACAAAGCTGAATCATAACAGATTAAATGTTGTTTACTAGCACTGGTCAGTTTTGTAAGCAAAAGCTGCTAACATGTGAAAGGCCAAATCATTTGCGCTACATCTTTGACATTTTTAACAGCGAACATTGCACAGTCACTGCAGACCTGGATGGCTTCACAGTCTTGCTATAAACAGCGCTTTTACTTTACCCTGATAGCAATGAGCCCAGAATGTAAAAGCAATGGATGTGTTTCTCCGAGCATTCAGGGATCATACACATCTGGTGACATGATGTATTATTTTACTGGAGGTGTCTATTCAATAGCCACGAGCTACTGGTCTACTGGTCAATTCTAAAACTCTGAATACACAAACAGATGTTCAATGACTCTAGCTCTCCCAACATCTTGCAGGAATATTCCAAATAAAATCCCCAAACATGAGCAGAGATTCTAGAAGCCCCCAGAAATACATAGAGATTCTATAAATCATAAAAATCTGCAGAGAGAATCAAGAACTCCCCATAATTTGCAGGGAGATTCTAGAACTCTCAAATGGCGCAACTGTCGATGCCTTCTTGGCATCAACTATGATGATAAAACCCTCAAAGTAACAAAGGTCACTTGATATTTCTCTTCCACACCTGAAACCCAGGTGACACTTAAAACCTTGGCCTGTCTAATTTATACCAAAAAGGTACACATGACAGATGTACATATGGTGCATCTTGACTATCTGTCAAGATTTTCTGTATTTAAAACAGATACAGGAAATTTTTTCTACTTCAAACCACAATACCTGTCTTGATTGTGTTTATTTTGTTTTGTTACTCCTTATTGTATTATATTCTGATTTTTATTTACATGGTGTTCGATTATTTTATTTAGATTTTTTAAATGTATCAATCTCCTTTGACTTAATTTAACTTTTTTTGTATTTAAAAGTGCTCATTTTGTGCAGTTTTTGCAGATAAATAAAGCATACCTTATCTTAATATTATTATTTACGACTTGTACAAATTGTGTACAAACTGTGTGAAAGTAGAGAAGGAAGCTAGAGAACTTGTACGTCAGGTGGAGGTCTCATGTAGAACATAAATAAAAACCTGTATCTGCTTGTTTCTGCCAGTTTTAACCAGCATTTGAAACTATTTGCAACATAAATAAAGTTTGTTTTTTTAATTGGTTTTTTTTTTTTTTTTTTTTTACCTAATTT
>VUQI01063532.1:11402-28073 GCA_015106735.1 Paratilapia polleni | reverse complement strand
TTGTTTTTTTTTTCTTTTTTGTGTTTTTTTTTTTATCCAAAATTTTTTTTTTTTTTTTTTTTTTTTTTTTTTTTTTTTTTTTTTTTTTTGGCAGTTAGTCCAACTTTGGTGAACTCTGACATGCAAATATACCCTGCTGACCAACAGGAACAAATCTTGATCATTTAGAGTCCCAGCAAAGGAAAGCTTCAGGTCACCATCCACTTTTTATTCAATAGAACTGAGAGTTCCAAGTGCTCAGTGGTCACCTCCACTAAGCCATCTTTGTCAACTATTGACTGACTAGGACTAGCCTGTTTCCAGATATCTGTCACGTTAGTCATCACCATTTATCATGCTGTGAGTATTTACTGCAACAGCAAGCTTCAAGAACCATTGAGTTTTGGGCAAATTCTGGTGTGACTTTGGGACAAGAGAAATTTTAACCCAAAATTGTTTAATCCTGACTGATGTTAGAATCAAGCAGAATTTCTGTCCAAACTGTTAGGGGGATTAATGGGCACTGGTTGGTCATCTTATTGTCTGAGCAATTCCTGTGGTTTATTTTCCAGAATTCAGCACAAACTTACCTCTCACTATATTTGCATGATTACAAAAGCAACTAGCATGGCGCTAACCAGAAAGCATCCATGGATACCAGGTGATTGAGCTTTACCAACAACAAGGCCAAATTCTTTGCCTTGGTGAAAACCCCCTTGTTTGACTAGCATTTTGGTGAAAGTGTTAATGGATAAACTTTAACAGCACTGTGCAATAAACCTATTTTGTCCTCTTGTATGAGTAGCAGTGTGTTACAAGCCATCTCGTCTGTTAAACCCATACAAAAAACAAGAGGAACCCATTTCAGGCTTTTGTTGTTGTAGCGGCAGACATTGAAGCAAAAGCTGCACAGTGTCTGCTCACTTAAAGAGCCCTTAAGGGCTCTTAAACTTTACTGAGGTGTGTCTGCCATCAGATTGGTGCATATAGCACAATGTAGATGAATACGGTATAGTGAATATGGTGACATCCAATGTTTTTTGCTGTTATTCAGTTTGTGGTATCCTTGGTCTGACTGCTGATCTTCTGAGTCTTCAGTACAAATTTATAAATATATTCTAAGGTGTCCTTGTTTCTCAGAAAATCTGAAACACATGAACACAAACTGCTTGCTCATGGCAGCTGTCATCTTGTTTGTTGATTCAAAGATCCGCCTTGGCCACAGCTACACCTATCTGACAATAATTTCAAGAAAAGCACATTTTAAAAGTGGCACGATAGAATACCAATATAATACATGGAAGTCGCTCAGGTTTGAAATAAAGTTTCCCACTGGAGCAGAGAACTTGGCATTGATCCCATGCTGGAAAACGTGTCTATAAACAGGGGGAAGTGGAAAAAAAATAAATGATGGAAACCTGAGAAAGAACCAGGGTTCCTGAGGGTTTCTAAGTCTAAAATGTAGCACAAATGCACATTCAGTAATGTGAACTAGCTAACTCTGAGCCTGGCTCTATTCAAAATAGAACTTAGGTTTGCCACCTCCTCCAAAAAAGTATCTTATGCACATTGTACATCAATACACATTTGATTGATTTCCCATTTTATGCTTGGAAATAAAGCAAATAAGAATATTTCACAAAATGCAAAACTATATAAGAAGCAAACAGGTGTTCACAGGATATGAGTCATTTCATAAAACACAACTGGCAATTAACTAATGAGTGTAAACACGTTTGGTAAAAGTGACAATAAGTGGTACAAAGTTTGCCACAAATAACCAGCACAGCATAGCAGAGACAGAGATTAAAAGAAACCCTCGAGGTATATGGGGGAAAGTATGAAAACAGCCTGAGCTTAAACAGACAGAACATCTTGAGACAAAAGGAATAAAGGAAAATATAAACAGTCTCATCCTCCAGCCTCCTTTCCTCACTTTTTATCTTGTTTGCTCTTTCATATGTGAGAATCTTTCCATCTATCAGTCTCTCAGCCACTATCATTTCCCTGCATCTTCTTTACCATCTCTCATTACATCATCTCTCATTATTTTTCTTTCTCTCTCTCTGTCCCCATCCCTCTCTCCCCCCTCTCAGGCAGAGTGAGTGAGGCGATACCTGATTAGGAGGTTAAACCAATGGTGCAGCCCGATGGCATATCAATTTGCTAATAAAAACAGAGAAACGATTGTATCAGCACTACACGCTCACCATCACTCTGCCTTATTTGATTTTCAATTTAAAGTTGTTTTATTGGCAAAAAAATCAAAGGCAGCTCATCACAGTGCAAAACAATGTGCAGATCTTTCAGCTCACTCATCAGACGATGAGTGAGCTGCCATCGAATCAGTCAAATGGCAAGAGGTAAGACTCAAGAGGAAAACTCTGTTGGTCTTTGAGGATGGACTTTTTTGTGCCTTAATATACAAAGTCAAGTATCAAATTGCAAAGTGTAAGGATGTATTGAGGTCTGAAAATCTAGAAGTAAAAATCCCGTTCATTTTCTCATATGTTAGGTGACTCACGGTTCTTTTTACTGCCTGAATCATCCATGCAAACAATGAGCAGCTGTGCAAGGAAATATGTTCCTTAAGTCTGGTACCACCCTATTGATGTAGACAGTGTCAGTTCTGGGAGTGAAAGTCATGAAATTGCAGCTTTTTAAGGAAGCACACGTAGGGAAATAGGGACAGTTGTTAGTGGACGTCACCTTGCGATGTCATATCATTGTGCAAACTTAGGTCACAGAAAAAACGTGGGCTATTTCAGGAGTCACACACCACTGATATGTGTTGCCCCTAGGACTCATGGGCCTTTAGTATTTCAAACCTGTCTCTTAGAAATTTCATTTATATATATAATTCATTTAAAAAAGTTAATATCTTGTGAAGGAAGGAGGAAGTATAGTTAATTAACCCCTTAAACCCTGGAGCTCCCTGTACCAGTAACAGACAGCAACTTTTTTATTAAAACCCAACCCGCTGCAAATCTGAGGAGTCTGCCAAGCATGACACAGTCACTGGAGAGGCCCCCATAGTACTACTACAATTAGAATGGATTAAGCATCTTCATTTCTGATTCATCAAATCTGGCAGAGTTGCAGGAGGGAATTTTGACTTTCTGATTTATTGTTATTATTAGTTTTGATTATTCTCCAAGGTTTGCATGTTACTCTGACGTGGTGATGTGTAAAACTCTCATACAAAGAGCCAAAGGTTGAATTTGGCTTTAAGATGTGAAGCTGTTACTGATTTTTCTGTTCCTTTTCCCCCCGGGCTGATGCTTTTGGCATGTCACAAATGTGTTGATACTGAAAGTATTAGCAATATGTTCTCTAGCAGCATATTTTTTATTTATTTATTCACTGATTTATTTAATGCCAAAATATCACATTTCCTAATATACACTATCCATTTATAGTCTTTTAAACTACAACTACTAAACTTTAGAAGAATTTTCATGGCCATGTTGCAGAGGAAAAGTTTCAACTTCCTCTGCTTCCAAGATTTACAGAGAAGGGGATAGTGTCTGGAGAGGTTAAAACTCCATCAGCTTGTAGTATAAAGTACATACAACTTTATTGTTTGGCCAAAAGTGTTGCTGGAGTTTTAACCTCTTCATGTTGCACTAGCAGTAACCACCATCCATCCGTTTTGTGGGGTTCCAAACAATGTTAGTTCTAGCATTGGGGTTAGTTAGTGTCGTCATTAAGCCAAACTAATAGTGGCTCATAGTGTAGTGGTTTACCAAGTGGTCTACCAAGCTAAAGGTCCCAAGTTTGATCCTGGGAGGAGACACAGATCCTTTTTAGGCTGCATCAGGAAGCGTATCTAAATTAAAAGAAATCTGCCAAATCAAACATGCGGAGCTACCCACTGTGGCAACCCCTTTTGAATAAGGGAGCAGCCAAAAGTAGCTTATTAAACCAAACTAGTGAGAAAAAGATGATTGTTGTGCATTGTTCTAAACTTTTCACACAAATCGTTACCAAAAAATAGACTTTTTAAAAGGGGCAGAGCAGTCTTGAATTCAAAATCCTAAAATAGTCATAAGTTGTTGGGTGCAAAACAAATCCTGGAGTCAGATGTTACCATAGACTGTTGTGTTGCTGTTAGTCTGGGGTGTTTTGTGAACTCTTTCTTCCAGTCACATTTTCTTCCTTGGTAAAGGAACCCTATTTATAAGATACCCCCATATGCAAAGTTGACATTTTGTCATGATTGTTAAGCTGTAAGATCACTGCGATTGTCCACAAAAAAAAAAAAAAAATAGTGAAATGATAAAAAAAAGTCCAATTCAGTTGCAACAGGCATTTTTTCACACAAGGCAAAAGCACAGTTGTTATAGGTGATAGGTTAGGTTTAAAAAATGATCTGTGGCATAGAAGTGTCCCGTGACAATGGGACAGTGACCCAACATCTAAAACAAAGTAAAACAACTGGATTTTAGCTATTCACACCTGTGCTGTGTGTTCACACTTGTAGGTCATGTACTCTGATCCAAATCAGTGGTTGAGTTTGCTTCCTGTGGTTTGGTTTCTTTTCACACAGAGAAAACTCCAAGAGAACCAAAATGCATCACTACAAACATACGAGAACGTTCAGTCCGCTTATTGGCCATATGTGTCTGGAGTGGGAACAACAAAAGTACATACAGGAAGAAAGTGCTGTGTTGTGCTGTGTTGTATTTACCTGGGCAATATTTTACAGTTTTTATACTCTGCAAGTGTATGGTACTCTGCCGCATCCCAGAAGTATACCTGGCTACAGGAAGGCTTTAGCTCAGACCTGCAGCATACATCTGGTAATTTGGTTGGATCGAGGTCAGATCATGTTCTCACCATAAACAGACTACTCTGTAGTTGATTTGGAACCACCTTCTCCAAAGGGTCTCAGTGCGTACCTGAGTGCGTACCTGAGTGCAATTACCATGGTCATATCTGCACAAATGAAACAAACCAAAGGGGAAAAACCAACTAGAGTTTCATTTAAATGGATTAAACAGCGCAGGTGTGAAAACACCCTAAGATAAAAGCATATCTGACCAGTAGATGTAAAAAATGCTGAGACTTAAGTATGAAACTCTGTCTACTTAGTTGACGATTCTTTTCCTATTTGATTTAGGCTCTTTAGTCCAAGTAAAGAGGAATCCTAATGTTACTGCATAAAAATGATGAGTATTTTCCAAATAAGCCCTTTCCTGTTTCAGTGGTCCTCAAAGTTTGGTGTGAAGAAATATGACCAACACTTTTGGGATTAATTGGAACCTTGTTAGCCAGTCTCCTTATTGGACCATTCTAATGCTTTTTGTACAAATGAAAGGAAGTGGATAGTCTGAAATCAGAGGAGTGTAGGCTGTTACAGCAACAAATTATTGGCTAAAAACGTGAGCTTCGAAAGAGATGCGCAGCTATCACGTTTGGGTCTAACATCCATGTGTCAGCCTTCTTTTGGCCCTTCAGCATATCTCAATTTGGACCAAATTCCTGGAACGGCCATTTTCTCCATCTTTTGGTGTAAAAAATCTGAGGACTTTGAGGCTCGCAGTTTGTCCAAATTAAATTCTGGTGTCATTCTGGCCACTTGTGTGAAATCTCTGCCTCCACACAGGAAGCAACTGATCCAAACTGAAGAGTCAAATCCAAATATTTCTCCTAAAGCAGCCATGCAGACTGTTTCCTCCAACTGTTTTCTGCCATATGGGACCAACAAACCAGTTCAATAAATGAGAGAAGTTGGTCACCTAAACACGGTCTGAAACTGTAATATGTTGCTGGAGATTTTGCTGCAGTTGTCTTTTTTTCTCTTCATATATAATATGTTTTTGCATTTGGGGTTTTCAAAATCATTGCATACCTATTTATCCCTGGGAGTTTTGTTTTATTTCATCAGTTAGAGCTTTCCCTCTCCCTCTGGTTACACTGCTGTATTAATGAGGTTTCAGAAAAACGTGCATGGGTATGTACACACACACACACACACACAAAGCTTATTCTTGCTGAGCTTATCTTGTCGTTCAGGTAATGCTGAACTGCTCATACAGATACTATATATGAAGTGTGGGAATAAACCTCTCTGTGTGTGTATATGTAATACTTGTACAGTATATATGTATCTGAGACAAAAACTTTATTTTATGAGCAAACCTTTGAAAGCTTGTAGTTCTATGTTTGCAGCAGCCTGGCTCCTGACCTCTATTTGATGTACAAGAGTATAACTGAAGGTGCATTGTGTAAAATTATTAGTTCAAAAACTGGCATCTTTCAAAAGTCAACTAAAACGATCAATTAAATGTGAAGGATGAACAGTTAAGCTGTTGCATCAAAGATGTTTTGGGTTGCTGAGACATCTACCGAAGTTAGCATGCTAACCAGCTAGCACCACTTTGGAGCTACAGAAGGGATAGTGAGTCATTGCGGCTTCTTCTGCCCTCAGTCCAACATGAATCAATAAAGAAGTAGTGCAGTCCAGATACTGTATTTTTCATGTGTACAGTCAGTTCTAACCTCTTGTCAGTCATGTCAAATACAGGCAAACAAAATGATGCCTGAAGGCTTTAGCAATTAATGACCATTAGCGCCTTGAGGCGACTATTTTTGTGAATTAGCGCTATATAAATAAAATTGAATTGAATTGAATTGAATTGACCTTTGATGAGGAGGATTAACAGGAAACAAAATGTGCAAAGGTTTAGCTTAAGCTTTATTTGTTGAAGTACATTTTGGGATTTGACTGCAATTCAGCATGTGCAGAGAGTTTCAAGGGTAGTTAGTCTGTTTGATAGATGGCATCAGTATCTGCAGAGTAAAGTTGAGCAAGCAGGTCTGTGCAGCACTGAAAGGTCTCAGCAGTGAGTGCATACAGCTGCAGTGAGCCCCAAGGGGAGAAAGAGATTCAGTCAAAACACGAGCTGCTTAAAGCTAAATGTTGTCACATAAAACTTAGGTGGCTTAGTAACACTATGTAAGGCTTTCATTTATGCAGGTGGCAGTTTGGTAATGTAAAAGTTAAGTCAGCAGGAGAAAGAGAAAGCTTTTGTCGTGACTGACTTTGGAGTGTGAGTATATGACTATTTCCTGGTGGCAGTAAATATCAGTGTAAACATAATGCAATGGCAGAAACAGTTGTATAAAAGATGTGGATTTTTGGCTGCCTCGACCCTGAATGACTGCATCCATTATAAGAACCTTTTACTCTGTGTTTGTTTCCTAAACTCACTTTTATACATAAAATCCAGCATCACAAATCACAAATTTGCATCAAGGGGTTCTAGGTGGCATAAAACACCTTCTGTCCTTGGACACTCGCAAAGAGATTATACTGGGCATTGTCCAGGTTAACCTGATGAGACAGTTATGTCTCACTGTTCCCGTGCATGAACCCTGAAACAATGATACAAATGCTTCTGTTTGGCTTGTTGTTCAGCCCGATCTTACAGGAAAACATGAAATAGAAATGAGAAAGCGATCTTCTTGATCACGTTCATGGACACATTTTGTCACAACAGTCAGTGTGATTTTTGAAAGTAATATATTTCAATAGAACAAAATTTAATGTCTGCAACACGCATTTTGTCCAGACTCTTCCACCAGGACACATCACCATGGCAACCCAGAAACGCAACCGGTGAACCCAAACCATGATCTTTTGCTAATAATTAACATATTTTGTACTCCTTTTGTTGTATATGGACATCGGTACAGACTGGATAGATGACAAATCGTGTTGAGGAACATGAAAAGACTGGAAAGTCCATGTCCATAAACACAAATCAGTAGATTACAGGTCATTGTATTGTCTCAGCAACATGATGGTGCAGCACCTGGGTGTCAGGTGGTGAGGAGAACAATGTGGTCTTTGTCACTGGAGAGTTTTTGTGACAACAGCTCTGATACAAATGTTACCCCAGGCTGCTGAGTTTGTTTTGTTTGAAATTTGTGAATCAAATCATTTGAAAGCAGCATCAGGCCCTGTCCACATATATATGGGTATCTTGGTCAACGTAGTATTTTTATTTTGGCTTCGTCCACACGTAAACTGTGTTTTATCACTGAATACAGAGCTTTTGAAAAGCATCTGGATGAGGAAAATGGAGATTTTGTGTTGCAACGTCAAAGGCGTGCGCCTTCAGCTTCTTTTTCTGACGTCAGACTGTGCACCGTGTTATTGCTTGTAGGCTTTTGACTGGCCAACTTTTGTATACAGTTAGGGTTATATCACCAGCTGTTGTTCTAGCGTGCTCTTGAAAGCGCTTGAGATCATTTTTTGCATTTTCATGTGGACAGAGAGATTTTTCAAAGGGAATGTGGAAAAATCCTCATTTTAAAAAATATCCGTGCATGTGTGGACATAGCCCCAGAGCATAAAAAGATATTCACAGCACTGATTCGTCAAAATTGGTATCACAGGAAAAGTTACTAAGGCATGAATGTTATGCCGTTCCCTCAGCTGGCTTGACCCTGTTTCCAACTTATGAAGACAGGCCCAGGCTGTAAAAAAAGGAAACCGGTGCCATGATATCCAAAAGCTGATGGATGCTCTGAAGATCTTAACTTTGTCCAGAATCAGAACTACTACAGCTGATAGCATGCACACTCAACACCAGATCAGGCTAAAATTATATTGAGCTGCCATGGATACATTAGTGTTAGTGTATGTGCTGTCCAATATGAAAACTTTTGTTCTTTGTTTTTTTTACAGAACATAATAATTTTATATAAATGGTGTTATACCACTATTTCTCCAGCAGAGCAGCTCTGCCTCCATTGTTTGCATGCAACAAAGCATACATCAATATACATCTAATATGTGCACACAAACAGCATAAAAAGAATATAAGCTAATGTATAACTACAGGAGCTTTTTACCCCCTAAAAAATCTAATATCATTGGGCTCTAAACTCAATATATGTGTGGTGTTATGTCAAATGCAAGCAAAGATTTAAGAGTGAAAAAGTTCTGTTTCAAATAAACACAGACGGGTGAAGAGAGACAAAGAAAGGAAAGAGAAGTGAGCAGAGGATCAGAGAGAGGGAGAGAAGTGAACCTGGAAGATAAACCTCCATCAGCAGCAGCAGCTTAGACTCTAATAAATGTTTGGTGTGGAGTAAATTGCCTGCTGGCCGCTGGTGTTTGACCACAGTCTGCTCTGTCACAGAGCTTTACAGCCTCTGAACTCACATCTGAAAAAAACCCATATGGGGCTCTTACATACTCACTCCACTGCTGAGGCCTGGAGAGCCAATAAACATTTATCTGCTCTGTGGACACGGGAATATAGAAAAAAAAACATGTTAATTCGACAAGCTAGACATGGTGTTCTGGCCACGATTTCATCATCTTCTCGTCCTCTTGCTTCTTCTGGGTTTAACTTGAGTTTTATTGTGTGTAATGCTTACATTCTTCTCATTTCTCTGACTCCATCTGGTTTATCTGCAGCTTTAGTTCTTTATTTGCAGCCACCAAAAAGACCACAACAGAGTCCTGAAGCAAACACTAAGCCAGCTTTTATGTCAAGAATACCACATATTTCAGACAAAGTTGGATTGGTTCCTCCTCTGATGCTGGATGTCTGTTTATCACTGAAATCATCTGGTGGAGGATTTGGCAGCAGTAAAAATCTGTGTATATATTTTTTGGCTCCATATGGCACACAGAGGCCCAGGAGGGTCTGAACATTTTTAGCAATAAAAGCCACATTACTTGCTTGGGGTTGTGTTTAGTGCAAAAACCGTTGTAGGTTATTTTTTGTGCTTGAACAGCTTTGGTGTTGCTATTAAAAGCAGCAACTGGAGTTCTGAGTTAGCAAATAATGGCACAAGAAACAAGTGCCTTTAAATACAAAGTCACACAATATATAGTATATTCATTATTTCTTCAAGTCAGATGATTATTTAAAGCTTTTATTGTGAAATAAACAGAGAAACATAAACACTAAAACAAAGTGGAATAAGCTAGAAATGACGGCATACCTCAGATAAATTTTACTGACAGACGCTATGCACACACTCATATGCCAAAGAGTATATTATTTGTGACTGAAATATGACGTGGTTATAAATACATATTTAGCAGCATGCAAAAAAAGGATGACTTAATGAACTACAGCAGGAGGAAACAGGAGGATTAGCGCTTTTCAAAGTTCAAAAATACAATAGCAATGCCTTTAAAGATGATACTTCAACTTTGTACTCCCCACCTCTGTTATTAGATTTGGAGAAATGAGGCATTCCCCCACTCTCCCTCCCCAGAATCAGCTATTTTTACACCAAAAGATGAAGAAAAAAACACTAAAAGATGGAGAAGACGTTCAGTCCAGCAAATGAATATTGTGAAATTGAAAACTGAAAACCTAAACAAGAAAGCAATATCTGTATGATCAACAACTCCTACAACCCTAAACATGATGGTCAACACCCCAAAATGGTGCAGGCATAAAGACGTGTAATGAAAACCAGAATAGGTGGTTAAGAAGATGGATGGAAGGTATGGAAGGTTTTGTCTCTGCCTCCAGCTTAAGGTACATTTAAGTGCTCATCTCTCTGCAGCTGTTCAGATAAACAAAGAATCTAAGAGCAGATCTGCGGAGCGTAGCAGCTGTTTGCATCAACTCCGTTCCAGGCGGTGGATCGTTTACATCTGTCCCTGCAGTTGGACATTCTCCTCAGCTCCATGTGTGCCTGGCTGTTTGTTTGTTTGTTTGGGGTGTTCTGTCCCTCAGCCTCCTGTCAAACACAGCGATTTTACCTGGCAGTGAGCATAACCGCTGGCCGAGCCAACCGACTCCATGCCTTGTCCTTTTTCTCACTGCGGAAGGTCACCTACTTTTTTCACTGATAATAAGCCAGTGAAGTTTTCTCATATAGTAATAAAGCCACTTGTTTCAGATGTATTTTGTCATGTTCTATCATGTTCTGGGATAAATATCTAGTGAAGACCGTGAGCCTCCTGACAATTGGGGACACGGGGTTATGGAAAATAAGACAGGTCAGTTTCTCCAAGCTTGTCACATTAGGACCCTTGTAAAGCACCTCTTGGAGTTGCATTTAAATGCACTGTTGAACTTGCAGAGTTATTGGATCATATCCAAACCACTCCTAAACATAACCAGCTAGTTTTTAATGCCTAAACCTAACCAGCAAGTGAAACTAATCAGCAAGTGAAAACAAACAGAGCATGAACTGTGGTCTCTTGTGACTAACACCACCACCTTTCTGACTTCCAAATGTGGACAATTAAGCTCCTTTATGACTTGACATCCAATATTGTTTTGACCAGTGAGTGAAGGCTTCAGAGCCAAAGGACACCTTGTGTAGAACTCTGAGACCCCGGCAGCATGTGACAGAAGGGAAGTATTTGAGTCCCTGGGATGGATTGGAGAAGCTGGAGAGTATTTTTGATGCTTTATCTCAGACCGAAATAAGCTGCTGAACTGATCCATAGTTTAGAGGTAATTTCATGTTAATCTTTCCAAAAAGATCTTCAGAATCTAACCTCATATCATGATTTGCTGCATGGCAACAGAATCTCTTCCATTTCACAGCAATTCAGTCATATTGAATTTTTTTATATAACCTCCACAGTTCTGTTCAGTGTTAGACCTTTTAGACTGTTTTCAGTTTTGGAATATTATTGGCTTGCTCTGTGCAGTTTTTGGCTTGTCCTGCAGCCAGTTAGTTTCTCCACCATCAAGATGCAACTATATAAACTATGATTTATTTCTTGAAATTTGGAGGTGGAGGTTATTTAACAAAACTTCTCAAGTTGAATAATGATGGTGAACAGTTTGATGGATTGATTCATTCCAGTCTCAGAAGTGCTGCAATGAAAGTGCTGAACATAATCTCAGCAAATGTAATTCCATTTTGTTTTAGGAAATTACTGAGCCCTTTTAAAGTTGAAGGATTATACATACCTACCAGGAGGAGGCCCCCTGGGGTAGACCCAGGACACGCTGGAGAGATGACATCTCTTGGCTGGCTTGGGAACGCCTCGGTGTTCCCTCGAGCTGGAGGAGGTGGCTGGTGAGAGGGAGGTCTGGGCTTCTCTGCTTAGGCTGATGCCCCCACAAAAATGGATGGATGGATGGATGGATGGATTATACTTAAGACAAAATAACTGTTGAGGCTGAGAGCCACAGGCAGGGTAGGAAAGGTAAGGTACTGACAGACGAGTGCAAGTGTAGCTGCATTAAGAATAGCCAGGATATGTAAATTGTGAGCTAATCATGTTAAAATATAGATTTTTGTGTTGATGCTGGTGAATTTAAGCCAAACCAAACATTCATGTCCAGCCTGGTTTGTCATCTGCACATGCCGTTCCCATGGTAATAGTTGTAAACAGTCCTGTCCTGCCTTCAGGCCTCAGCAGGGAGCTGACAGTAACATCTGAGAGGACTGTGTTATTAAAATGCCATTTTTTTGAAGACTTTGGTGATGGACTGTGTAGCTGCTGCCTGTATTTGGTGGTTTATAGTGACAGCTTTGCAGCTGCTGTGTTGACAGAATTACTCCACCCTGTTGTGTCTTTCCAATATGTTATGATATTTTTGGATGCATATTTTTTCCTTGTGATTGATTATTGAGCTGTCATCTGTAACTGTTCCCCCTGAAATCTTTCAGTCAATTCGAGGAGAATCTGTGAATTCTTCACCCGACTCCTCTTGAGTTGTTCGCTGCTGTTTATTCGCAGGCTGCTGCTGCCCTCCAGTGTTTCCTGCATCTGCAGCATCACACCCAGCAGCATCTTTCTGCTCTCACAATGTTCAGAGATATTTCACCTTAACATTACCTAACCATTGTTTTTTTTACTAAACACACACATCAATAGATTCTCACTGATGATAGCAGCAAGTTATAGATGACATTCATTGTCTTAATGCATCTTTACAATCTTCAGTCTGGCCTGTTAAGGTCAATAAAACATTTCTGTCTCTGTTGACTTATTGGTGTGCTTTTCAATTTTTTGATGGAGCTCCGCTTCTGAATGTAACCTCAGATGAGAGGACACACAAGATGCTGTACCAGTTTATGGTCAGAGGTGGCTCAGAGGGAAATTGAATTTAAGAACTTAGTATCCCAAACTGAAATGAAGACCACTGTAAACTCTATGATAGACGATTCATTTACTAATACTAATAATTATTTTTAGCTTATTGGAGTGTCCCTACTTGTAGTTCTGCCATCCTTGAGTGTACCTCTTTAAAGAGGCTGCTAACCTCACGGAATAATCTAAAAAAACAATAAAACAAAAACATAAATATAATTTCTTCTATGTAACATCTGTTTCCACACTTTCCTTTATGTTCAGTGATTACTCTTAAGTGATAAAAAAAGATTTATGTTTTGGTGTCTTGAATGAAAACATGAATAATGTGGTAGTCGCAGTAACAAACGTATCTGAATAACAGTCAAAACAAAAAGTGATTTTACAGTTAGATAATATACTCATGTATTTAAAATTGACTGTGATTGCCATTGATCCAAATTACATTTTAATCATGTTTTGTGAGAATTTGATGCTAAAATGACTCTTTCAGCATAATAATAATCAGGCATGGATGCGGTGATAAAAGTGATGCATCATGCATGCTGTAACTCATTTTCATCTTGCAGGTCTGAGGAGTACTTGAGAACAAAACTAAGAGAATTTTGTGTTGAATTTTGTACATTGCTACAATATTTTTTTTAAACATTCCTGATTCTAGCAAATCTTTACCAGCATCAGAAAACAAGCTTCCTTGCTCCTTTTTCTTCTTTAGATAACAGATAAAAAATAAGGTTGATAAATTTGTTACTTACTGAACTGTAAACAGCAGTTCACCAAACTTAAGATATAAAGTAAAACAACTCATTAGTCATACTGCCCTGTCCAAATAAAGAAATAATAATCTGTAAAAGAAAACACCATAAATACCCTTTCCTGCAGCTCAAGGTTGTAAACTTCAGGTGAATTACAACAAAAGTGAGGAGAACAGCCCAAAAAAGGTTTTTTTTTAAAAAATATCTTTTCTTTTTTATTCCACTTTTAGTCCACTTGGCAGGAGTTTTTGCCAAAACAATCAATAACTCATACCCGAGCTGCACAGAAGTACCAGAGTTTTTGGAAGACGTGAGTGTGAAGACAAAATAGAAAAAGACAGCTCAAAGCAGCAGCCTACGGCAAGCCTGGAGGCCAAAAGCCTCCAGCAGTTTTAACACTGTGGAAGAGTTAGATAATACAAAATACTTTTACTGTGTTATGTAGTGGTGTTTACAAAAGATGTGTCAGAGCAGCACATGCTAATGTACAGCAGAAATATTCATGGTCATGAAGATATAGAAATATAGAACAGTACCTATACCATCTTTAAGAAACTGAATGTCTGTGTGCTGACCTATTCTTTCAGTATTATAGCACAGCTCTAATACTGTCAGCTTAATATATGGCTTGTTTTTGGTGGTTACAGGATTGAGGTTAGGGTTAGGGTGGTTATGCTAATATAAAATTAGCATATTGAAGAAATGAACATTTTTTTTTTTTGTTTGTTTGTTTTTATCTGTTATTATCACATCTGAACCAATAAAGAAAATCATTTAAGGATTAATAAATCCATCTCAGCATTAAATCAGGCAGGCCACAAAGTCAAACTCAGATCAGCTGATCTCAGTGCCAGCCCATACCACATCCTTCTACAAATCCAATAGGCTATCTCCTATAGGGCGTGCTATTAAACTTCCTTTATCCTGCCCACAGTTACTAATGCTCTGCAACCTGCTTTGCAACCCACCTTCACCCCAGCTCCTCCTTTCATGCTGTGTCAGTGTCATGTCTGTTGTTACTGATATCAGGTCTGTCTTGCTGAGTCTGGTTGCTGCTCTTCCTGCATCTAGCTTTCCAAGTATGCACGTGGAAGGGAGATAAGGTTTCAGGACAGAGGAAATATCAATGGGTGGCACAGTGGTACAGTAGTTAGCACTGTTGCCTCACAGCAAGAAGGTCCTGGGTTTGAATCCACCAGCCGACTAGGACCCTTCATGTGGCGTTTGCATGTTCTCCTGTGTGGGTTCTCTCTGGGTACTCCAGCTTCAGACAGGTCTGGACTGGGACTAAAAATCAGCCCTGGCATTTTTGGTCCAGACAGTCCACCATGATTGGTCAAAACGGTGCGCATGATCCAGTTACATATGTGCACACGGGCTTGTTGCTGGTACTACTGTTGACAGTGCAGCAGCCCCAACAGCTAACATGTTGGTTAATTTGACACATTTTGCTATTTCTAGTTTTTTTCTTTTTCTCTCTTAGCTTTTCAGCTCCACCTTTTCGCTTATGTTTGTCCATCTTTATCAGCCACTTCTTCCACACTAAACTCTGTTCTACAAGGTGCATGAGCGCACAGGGAAGGTAGGGGAGGGGCTGGTTGCTTTAAGAGATTTGATTGGGCAATCCAGTGTCAGTAATGAAAATGAAGGAATGGGCTGCTGTCAGTGCTTGTAGGGCCGGTGGGCAGCGGCCCTTCAAGCTGTATAATTATATCGACAAAGAAAAAAAAATTATATTGACCCATCGGCCCACAAGTGCATCGGCCCAGCGTGCAAATGCCCGGTATGCCAGATTACCAGTCCAGCCCTGCTTTACACACAACCTCAGCCTGTGTTGATGACTCATATAATTCCCAAAATAAGACTTAGGCTTGGCAAGTTCTGAAACTAGGCCAAATTCTTACTATCGCCTCGCTCTTGATCTTGTAACATCATTACACCAGCACAGATAACTTTGGGCCCAATGCTAATTTCAGACAGCAAACTTTTAGAAGGAACAACATGACTACAAAAGTTTTTTTGTTTTTTGGTTTTTTTTTTCTATTTTGCAAAATAGAGACCAAAAGTGGAACTGGAACTTTTGTGTTTTGTTCTAGATGTAGGAAAACATCATTCAAAAACCCACTGACATTTGTGACTATGCTTGTAAGTAGAAAATCACAGCCATGGCATAGAGCCCTTGTCAGGGGTTGTTGTGTGGTTGGTTTGCTTATAGAGTTCGATAAAATGTATCAATCTAGTATCATTGTTTATTCTATATTGATCTTAACCCATAAGCCCTGGGCATTTGTGGGTTAAACACCTCAGCTCAACAGAAAAGGAGGGTTCAGACAAACTTGAGGAGTCATGGCTAATTCAGATGCGTCTGTAATAAAAGGAGGACAGAGCGGAGTGTACAGTGAAGACAGAAAAGATTACACCTAGAAAAGTCAGAAAAAAATAATTTTGAGGAGCATTGGTGGGGTTTTTTTTTTTTAGGTTTTTTTTATATAACCAATATAAACCAAGTTATAAAGTACTCAAGTCTTTTTTTTTCATGTGAGCTTTAGGCTGTTGTGGCTGATTATTTAGCTACTAAACCTAAATAATAAACCTCATGAAAGGGTTTTTCAGGAATACAGATGAAAGAAATGCTGAATGACAGCAGCTAGACAGGAAGTTACATCATGACTCTGTTGTCTACTATGTGTTTGGTTTGCAAGAAAGAACAGAAGCACAAGAATGAAAGTACCCTGCAATGTAAGTGTTCATGAATTGAGTTTCTAGTAAGATACTAGTGTACACTGTAAAAAAAAACAACAACAAAAAACAAAAATAAAACAAAAGAAAAACAAAACAACAACAACAAAAAAAAAAAAAAAAAAAAAAAATTTTTAATTTTTTAAAAATAAAAAA
>VUQI01063531.1:1434-12691 GCA_015106735.1 Paratilapia polleni | reverse complement strand
AAAAAACCCTACCATCCAAACGCTGCAGCAGAGACTCATTAGACCAGGCAATAATTTTCTAATCTTCTATTGTCCAATTTTGGTGAGTCTGTGTGAATTGTAGCCTCAGTTTCCTGTTCTTTTCTTAGCTGACAGGAGTGGCCTCTGATGTGGTCTTCTGCTGCTGTAGCTCTGCTTCAATGTTTAATGTGTTCAGAGATGCTCATCTGCATACATTAGTTACAACAAGCCCTTATTTGACTTACTTTTGCCTTCCTATCAGCTCGAAGCAGTCTGGCCATTCTCCTCTGACCTCTGGCATCAACAAAGTATTTTCACCCAGAGAACTGCTGCTCACTGGATCATTTCTCTTTTTCAGATCATTCTCTGTAAACCCTAGAGATGGTTGTGTGGGAAAATTTCAGTAGATCAGCAGTTTTTGAAATACTCAGACCAGCCTGTCTGGCACCGACAACCATGTCACATTCAGAGTCACTTGAATCACCTTTCTTCCCCATTCTGATGCTCAGTTTGAACTTCAACAGGTCATCTTGACTGTGTTTACATGCCTAAATGGGTCGAGTTGCTGCCATGTGATTGGCTGATTAGATATTTGTGCTAATGAGCAGTTGAGCAGGTTTACCTAATGAAATGGGCAGCGAGTGTAATTGCTCACTTTCTTGCAGTGAAATAGATACAAGTATGTTCTATCTAAGGAATTTTATCAGTCTTCTCATCTAACTCTAAGAACTGAAACCTAAATCCTCTACTTGGATCTACTAGCTACACAACTGAAGAGACATCAGAAAATATTTTCTGTTGTAGGAAGAGTCTGCTGGCCTTTTGTGCAGTTAAAGTATTTAAACATGGTGTTGACTTCACTAGAGATTTATTTTTGTTTACTCTTGATCAAATTTACAAGTTGTTAATTGCAATTAAGACTCAAATCCACAGTCCTGTAAATATGACTCAGAACAATGGAGAAAAAATACACCTGAGGAGGCATCTGAAAGTAATAACCTAGCTAATGATCTTTTATTGTCATTTCTCTTACATTACTTATTTGCTCTTTTTCTTTAACAATAAATTTACAAAAAAAAAAAAAAGACCAACTAATACTTTTCCAAAATACTGAGGAAATAACTTATTTTCAAGCATATTTCTAGCAACATCAAAGGGCAACACAATACTCTAAGCATACACACTTAAGGAGAAACCATGTCCTCCATTATTGGTGCAAACTCATTGTTTTCATGTTCAGTAAAAGGACAAATCAGCAGGCACACACACAAACTCACACACAAACACACAGAGCAGCCAGTTTCTTGTGCGTCTATAACTGCAAAAACAAACAAAAAAAGAGCTCGTTTCAAAGCTATTTCATTACATGCATGTTCATTTCCATTGCAACGGGCAGGAAGGAGTGTAAAAGGGGGGGGGCTGTCTATCTATTTATCTCCATTTGGGACGCTGATGCTGCAGCTCCACAGGCTTCACAACAATACATTCCCTTGCATAGATTCTTGTGTTGTGGAATGAAGTGAAAACATTCCCCGTGTCGACTCCTCCAAATTGAAAGCGCTCAAAGTGGAATGGCTGGAAAGGGCAGCGGCTGTCAGATGTTGAAGACCCTCGAAGATCCACTTTGAAAGACAGCAGAAGGGTTTGGAGGGAGTTTGGTCCTCACCAGGTGTTCCTGGAAGAAGAAGGAAGTGAGAGAGAGAGAGGTATAAGAGCAGGTTTTAAAGTGGTCAGAGAGATGAAAGTGAGTGCAGCAGCTGTGATGCTCTCACTGGCCCCATGAAATGAGAGGAGACTGGCTGGACTGAGCTGTCAAATAACATCAGGTCTGCCGTCAGAGGGCGAGCAGTCTGGACTCTATTGCTTTTTCCTCTTTAGTGCTGCTCTGTTCTGCTGATGGCAGCTTTTCCCAAAATCTGGCCAGACTTTATCTGGGCTTTGGTGAATAAAACGTGGAGAAGTTGACCACACTCTGTTCTCTCTAGCAATTAATAAATGTGTCCATGAAAATGGGCCAGACTTCTTCAATTTGAACTCGCGTATCTGTGCAATGTGGTGGCTTTTATCAGGCAATCGGAACACAAATCTTTGGAGAGACCGTCAGATTGTGGTCCCAGCACCGCTTTTAAGTCTGACTATACAGCATTGTGGGTGGCAGAGAAGGCAAATACTTTTTGTTTAGCAAGTCATATTGTTGTGTGAGTGTATTCATCCCCCTCCAACACACACACACAGTCTTTTCTGCTCTGTGTAGCAGCCAGGTCTGCCTCTCTCCTAAATTAGATTGGTGCCAAACAAGACTGCAACCCAGTGCAACACTGCACTTTAACAGATAATCCATCAAATGGTGCACACTGCTCCCCTCCCCCACATCTCTATGAGCTATCTATCACACAGTGCATCTCATCCCTCTCTCCTCATCCTTTTTTTCCCCCCTTGTCTTTGTCTCTTTTCCCTCACTCTTCGTTTGCCTATCCCCTGGTATTAGTACAATCCTCACTTCTCTGCCTAAGCCCTGCCAACTTGGCACCGGACTCTGCCTCTGTAGTCTCGGGCAGCGTGGGAATGAGGATGAGGTCCAAGTGAAAGAATGGGGAGAAAGCTTGGCAAAATGGGGGAGGAAAGACAAAAATAATGTGAGAAGATTTAAAGGAGGCAAGTTTAGAAACTTTTGGATGGCTGGTGATTGGAGGAGACCAAGTCTGGCTTTAAACAATGGGGCAACATTTCCAAAAGGAGCACAAATGTGACCATTCAGAAAACCATCTACGACTCCTACAAACAAAATTTCCTATCACTCTCTGACTCTGTTAGAGGAGGAAGTACCAGGGGTGGAAAATCAGATTCCTGTTCAGGGCTTTGCCATCCCCTGCCAAATGAGTAAAAGGAGGTAACCGGAAATTTTAGGTTGCATTTTCCCAGCAGGCTATCTAATCCGCTTCATGCATTTTAAAACCATTGACTCGACTGTGCATCTATCTTACTGCCATAGGAAAACACAGCACTCTTGTACACTGTATTTGCCAGTTATGAAGGCTTGCCAATGAGCTCTAAGGGAGAGAAATCTCAGGAGACCATTCGCTCCCTCTAAGCTAAATGTAAAATAACCAAAGATTTGTCATAACAGTTCCTGCTGAGGCTTTCACTCTGCGTGCTGGTGGTTTTTGTCTTGCTTATCCCTGACACACACTGCAGATTAAACAACCCATCCTCACAAATCTGTTTGCCTTGTGATGCAGTTGCCAGGACTGCTTACACACAGACGCACGCACGCACACTGCACTGAGCTAACCGGGTGTCAGGTTTAACGGAGGTTCATTCTCTCAACTGGATACCACCTCTCTCTGGGATGTGCTAAATTAGGTTTGCAAGTTCAGTGAGTTCAAGAAAATGCAGCTCTCTCCTCATAAAAAGCATCACCATATTTTTTATGTCACGAAATTAGAGCCGGCTTTTGTCTGTTGAGACGGATTTGATCCGTTATAGGTGAGGGACCGCGCAAATTGCTTTAAACAATAATGAGGGTTTTATGGCTTTTAATGAAGTGTCAGTCTCTTTGAATCAGCTGATCTGTTCCACTTTAAATGAAGATGGTTTCCTCTGCTGATGATAGCACACCAGATACATTTTGCAGAATGGCCTCACAGACAAATAGCAGCTGAATACCGTGACCCAGTATAATGTGTACCAGAGTGGGATGTGTAATGCTTGGTCAGACACCTCTGCAGGGGGCTGGTGAGTCAATAATGAGTCGGCATTGAGTGGGCCATCGGTAACCGGGGTGGATTATCTAATGCTGCCAGGCTTGTGTCACACTGACAGATTGTGGTATGACAGACAATGTGCATGCAACATTGAAGGACTGCACAATGCAAATGTACTTCATATATATATATATATATATATATGCACAAGAAATATCAACTGCATTAACCCACTGGCAGCAGCACGTGCATTTTTAATGTGCCCTGAACTCTCACTCCAACTGGGCCGATGTTATTATTAGAGTCTGTGTCCTGTCATTGACATCTCTTCCCTTCAACCTCCATTATCATCGCACAGCATACCGAGGTACACAGCAGCTTAACAGAGCAAGCATTATTCAGAAAATTGTGCAAATAACTACAAACTCATATAATTTTACTCTCGTACATTAATCAGATTTTACTGAGTCTCTCAAACAGATGAAAGTTGCGAAATTGAGAGCAGCTTTTTCACTACAAAAACACATGTGCTAGCTTTCCCTGAAACCATTCGGCTTAAGATGTTGCTGGGGCAGCTGTCGTCACACAGTGTGCAGAGAGACAAGCCATCCTGACCGGGTCCAGCCCAGAGCTGCCCCAGCTTTCCACTGGCAGATGGCACTGATTGGTGTGGGCGGAGAAGAGGGATGGCACTAAACCTCTGGAGATTCCCAAAAACTGTCTCCCTAACTATCAGGTGACAGCTGACCTGAGACAGCACCCAGGCAATGGACTCAGTGTATTTGTTATTAGATATGCACCAGTTTACTATTATTTATTTATTTATTTTACAGAAAATAATGCAGAAGAAGATGGGTATGATTTTTTTTTATTTAGAAACGGTGTCATAACGTAGTTTATCCAACTCCAACTCTATTATAATAATGCTGAGCACCGCCTGCAGCACGTGTAGTACAGTATCATTGCAGCAGACGGTGGCGCGGAGTCAAGTGGTATCTCTGCAGTACATTTTTGACTAGTTTGTTAAATATTTTTCCAAACATATATATGCTATACAATATAGACGATATGGACAAAAGTACTAGGCCACACCTCTTCAGGTGTTTTCAGTCTCGTTGCCACAGGTGTATAAAACCAAGCACCCAGCCATGCAGCCTGCCTTTACAAACATTTGTGAAAGAATGGGTCATTCTAAAGAGCTCAATGAATTCGAGCGTGGTACTGTAATAGGATGCCACAGTTGCAACAAGTCAGTTTGTTTAATTTCTTCCCTCCAAGATATTCCACGATCAGCTGTAAGTGGTATTACTGCAAAGTGGAAGCATTCAGGAACCACCACAACTCAGCCTCGAAGTGTCAGACCACGTAAAGTTACAGAGCGGGGCAGCAGAGTGCTGAGGTGCATAGTGCGTAAAAGTCGCCAACGCTCCGCTGACTCAATAACTGCAGAGTTCCAAACCTCCTCTGGCATTAATATCAGCACAAAAACTGTGTGCCAGGAGCTTCGTGGCATGGGTTTCATGGCCAAGCTGCTCCTGTAGGTGTAATGTGTAGGTGGCCCAGTGCTTTTGTCCTTATAGTGTATATGACCCAGTATTTTTAATATTCAGTATAACTCCAACATACTTTATATACACAGAAATATAGAATATCAGTCAATATAAATCTGTGTCTTTCAGGCTTTATATGACACTTATTTGGTGTTACCTACTTGTCTTTAACATACTTCATGTTGAATTATAATTTAGCAACAAGTTATTCTGTTGCCCAGGCCAACAATACTTTAAAATATGAATGAAAAAGTAATAACTGAACGAAATGTGCCAATAAATATGTCGGCAATTTGCACTACTTATAAATTTTAAAAAGAGCACCTGTGCTTTGTGAGTAGTTTCATTTCTGATACACAAAAAGTGATGTCAGAGAAATTTTAGACTGAAACAGCCATGTGACAATGGAGCACAGGAAAAAGGTCAAACTTGACTTTTTCATTTGAAGCCTAAAAGACTAGTCCAAATATTATCAAGTATCATTTGAAAACAGTTAATTCTTTTGGGAATCATGTTTCCTCTTGTATTACTTTCATGTATCTGCTAGGAATCCCAGAACTGATTTTAAGATCGATGACCTAAATAATACAAAATGTAAAATATTTTATCCAGGGTGAGAGTGTATATGATTTTTTTTATTGGAGTTTAGGGAATATCTAAAGAGACAGTGCAGTGCTGTATTATAAAGAGAAATCATGTATTTCAATATGAAATATTGAATGAAACATGAAAGATTAAAGGATCACAATGATTTACAGAAAGATGTCAATCAGTTTTCTGACTGAAATGGACTGTACTTTTTTGTTCCCATCAACCCTGTTTTATTCAGGCCAGAGTAAAGAGTGTAGCACCAGCAGTGTTACCTAACACAGTACATGGCCTGTTTAAAACAGCTGGGTCACTTTGAGCTGCTTAGGGACAGAATGCTGTATCACTTTTCTGTGATGCCCCAACAGCAACAGGCCACCAGGGAGATGAGTGAAGATGACTTTCAGGATGAGCGTGCTGCAATTTAAACCTGCAGCTCTTCAAATGAACTGTTTTGTTTTTTGTTTTTTTTTAAAACTTTAGATGTAACATGGCTCCTTGAATTGAATGATTATGCGCTTACCTCTCCTTTGATTGTTCCACTGAGCTCGGGCCTCTCGGGCAGGATGCTCTGCTGGAGGCTGGAGGGGCTCTGTGATCTGTAGGCTTGTAGGGCAGTGGGAGCGGGCTGGGGGACAGGGGCAGGTTGGATGTTGGAGGAAGCGGATGGGATAATGTGCTCTCCTTGATGCAGACCTATGGACCTGCTGACCTCCCCGCTGTAGGCAGCCTGGTAGCTGGTCTCACGTGGGACGTGGGTGGCTTCTGTCCCAGGGCTGGAATACTGAGCTGGAGGATTTTTCCTCGCACTTTTGGCCGGTCTCACGCCCTTCCAGGGCCTGTACTCTTGCCTGGAGGTAGAGAAGTGTATCAGTAGAGTGGCAAAGATAGGGGACTGACTTAATGGAGAGATGAGAGAAAATAATTCTATTCATGTTATCTTGGGTTGGGCTTCATATATTCAGTTCTTTAACAGCTGATGTTACAAACTGCAGAAGTAGAGACCTGATCAAAGGTGTTGCTGTTTATCAGTACCTTGGCACAACATGATACACAAAGTACGAAAAATGCATTAGTACAAAAATATATGTATATTTTTTTTTAATTCTCTTCAAATGAATCAACCTTAAAAATAGCTTACTTTTAAAGGTTTATGAGAAGCATCAAAAGATTGACATACCTTCCACATACCTAAGATAAGATGCAAGCACAAATGCTGAAACATACTTGAGCTTTCCCATATATGAATATGAAATGTGTAAGAGAATTATTAATGAGCCCTCAGCTCCATGCAGGCTTGCTGGGTCGACCTTGGAAGTCAGTGAACTATTAATAAAATCGAGTCTAATTAAGCATCAAAGCAGGCATGAGCACATCACCGGCTCACATGGTGTGAACAGCGACTGGTGCTGAAACAAAGTGAGAGAGGATCTCAGACCTGTAGGAGCTGGTTTTGCTCTCCTCCATCACCTGCTGCTCCCCCCATCTCTGCCCCTTGCCCCGCTCCTCTCTCTCCCCCCGGCTCTCCCCAGGCTGACCCTGGACGTGGTAAGTGTTCACCGGGCTGTCCGAAACGCAGTCCGCCCTGCTGCCCCCGTTACTAATCCAAGGGAAATTCTCCTTCCTGGGGATGGGCCAGGGTTTGAAATCCTGCTTGTACTGGGTGACGCTGGGGAAAGGTACTCCCGGAGGGTGGTAGTCTTCCCGGGGCTTGTAGCTGGGCTCCTTCCGTGACCTGAAAGATCCTCGGGTCCCCGTGCCATCTGTGGGCGCCTGAGGGGAGCCTTTGGCACGCGGGTCCGGAGTTGACGTGTAGTTGTTGCCGGGTGCGCGCTCCGAAGCGGAGACCTGCTTGGTGACGGACCGCACCTCCTGCTCGGCGATGTCCGAGTAGTTCTGGATGGTGAGCGGGACCGAGAGGTCCGATTTGTCGAACTGATTCCAGAAGCGAGCCAGGCAGCACACTCTGCTGATGCACGGCCAAGCCATACTCCCTCTAACTGCTAGAGAGAAGCAAAGAATAAGGAAAAAACACACAAAAAAAAAAACAAAAAACAAAAAAACAAAAATAACTGAAAAAAAGAAGAGAAAAGCGACCAAAGGTTACATTCAGACAGAGTAACGCCCTCCCTCCTCGCCCGTTTCTGAAAAGCTGAGAGTATACAGCGTCCAGGAGCCCATGTCAGCCAGCAGAGGAGTGCCAGCAGAGATGAGCCGGTCTGTCGGGGACCGTCATTGAATATGCCTCTCACGTGGTCTGTGATAGTGCCTCCACTATGCAGAGGAATCTGTGGCAAATTATTCTCCGCATCCCCACAAGACGGATCCCGGCGTCTGCACCGGTCTGGCTGGACGCAGCATCAAAGAAACATTGCTGTCTGTCTCCACCTCCTTACATGAGTCCACTTCTTCAGCAAAAAGCTCGAGAAAAGGGGTGTTTTGCGGCTTCTCCCGCTGCAAATCACTAAAATGATCGTACCCTGTTCACAGTGAGGTTACATAATGATGCAGCTTCCGTGTACTCTACAGTGGGGGATACTGCTTACAGTAATGACTTGATATTATTATTATTATTATTATTATTATTATTATTTTAACCACAAACGCATGAATCAAATGAGCCCAGCTGTATGGACTGTTTTTTCAAACGTTTCACAAAATTTCTCACAGTTAGTCCAGTCTAACCATGTGTTGCATGGACCAGCTTCGCAACCACTGAGGTAGAACTAATCAAGTCACTAAATTAGACTTTTAAATGTATTTAAAGTGCGATTAAAACAACATTTTACTTCTCATCTCAGCCTGCAGACATTATAATATGCTGTAAAGGAGAAAAACAAGCCACAGAAAACTTCAGACAGGCCACATCAGGAATTACAAAACTAATGATGGTTGGGGGTTTCAGGGTCCTGTGGAGACCCCTTTTTCACAGGAACGCTTGTCATAGCAGGACAAAGACTCCCTGACATTAGCAATGCTTACATGGACACCCTGGAGTGGCTCACATAAATGGGACAACACAAGCTAAGGTGCTAAGGTTAATGCAGGAAGGTGCAGTTTATTACATGAGTGGAAACTGATTGTCCTACTGTAAGACAAGTCTAAATATATGCTGTGGAAACACGTGTTCCCTTTTTAAATGGAAGAAGAATTTAGAGTTTACCTTAAATGCATTATATTAAGCTAGTGTCCAACCCACTGGGACCACTGTGGGTTTATGCTGAAGTGATGTGGGCACGGACAGGCTCACATTAAACCAGTGTGGGTTCTGTTTGGTTCCACTCACGACACACTCCCAGTGGGCAGCATATACTACATTTGGCTCTTCCACAGTCAGCCTAGCTTGCAGGTTAGTATGTGGCACTCAGGGAATTAGAAATATTTGTGTGGGCTCACATTTTTATTTATTTATTTTTTTTTTACTCAGTTTCTGTCCATTTGGCTGGAGCAGTATTAACATTTAGTGTTAAAGCAAGAATTTGTGTAATTTCCTCATAAATCCAAGGTGCACTATATAGCTGCCCAGAACTAACTGTATCCTGGGACTGGAGGCCAGAAAAGTATGGCCAAATAATCAATTTTTCTCTTTAGCTTTGAGGAAATTGTTTTGATTTTGTTTTAAAAAAAATCTGCCAGTTCACCCTCAATGTCATGACTGTTTTAGAAACAAATGTCTGCGTTTGGAGTCATATTAGAAATTAAGAGGCTACGAATCGCTTTGTTTTCTCTGTTCATTTGTGAATGTTTGTCCACAACAGTTGACTGGAAATATAAGGGGGAAAGCCTTTAAAACTACAGAAGTGAAGAAGACACGCTGTGGCTGGTTGCATTAAGTTGACAGAGTGGCACATGCTGCTTCTGTTTTTTGAGCTGTTCTCAGACTTAAAAAAAAAAAAAAAAAAAGAAGAAGACCTGAGCCTCACCCATGACTGTTTAAGAACCACTCAAGTGAGTCTGACACATAAGCAGCTGTTCATCTTGTTGGTGAAGATGAACAGGTACGCAGGCCTGTTCAGGTTCTCTTTTCTTTTGTTCACGCAGCTGTACCTTCACAGATAGATGGCATGGGCTTTGCAGTGTAGCTGCCGATCAGAGCAAAACAGCAAAACAGAGCAAATCAAAAGGGACGACCAGGATTAACTCATCAGTGGATTTCTGTTAGCAGGTAGTAAGAAGTAAAAACCTTTAAAATAGCAGTGTTATACTACCATCTGCAGGGGAAAGTACAACATTACACCTGCACAATGGGTTTTCTATTTGTAATTTTCTTTTGCGTTTGCTTTGGTTTGTTTGTTTTGTTTTGTTTTTTGTTTTTTGGCCAAGATTCAGAAATGTCGGCGAATGTTTACTTTGAATCCACTTTGCAGCTGTGGCAATAAATGGTCTCGTCCTCCCTCCACGAGTCACAGGCCTGAAAATAACTGCTGCAGACCCTCTCTTAAAGCAGCAGTGAATTAACATTGTGTGCAAATGTTATTCATTAGTGAATCAGTGGCACACAGCTGCCTGTGCTGAGTCCAACTGCACCAGAACTTCATGTTTTTTTTCTTTTTTTTTTGGACCCCCAGTTAAAGGGAAGAGTACACCAGGCAATGATGTATAACATACTATATATTAATAGAATAAGAGTTGCTGAGAAAATAGCATTTAAATGTGCAAAAAATTGTTAACAAAGAGCAGCATTTAAAGCTGCAAGTTGTCTTAGTCTTGCAGTGTGAGCTGGCAACATTTGAAATATTTGTAAGTAAATGATGCAGTAGATGAGAGGGGCAAAGAAGACTAAACAGAACATTCCAAAATAACTAAAGCCTCCTTTCTGTTTTCTCAGTAATTAAATGAAAGGCGTCTGTCTTGATGTGCACCATGATTTGGTAATCAGTGTGGAATAAACAACAGAAAAAAAGTAGAAAAATTACCTTCCTCACATTGTCCAGCATTCTTCCTGTTTCAAATTATTCCTTTCCAGCGAAACAGATTTGATTCAAGTGCAATTCAATGCAATCTTTTCTCTTCGTTATCTTTTGGGTGGGAGCGGTTAGCTGTTTGACCAACATAAGCCACTGAATGTAGACTAGGATATATAACAAGAGTTCACGGTTAGAGTTGCTCAAGAAAAGGGTTGTGAGTGGACATTATTCTTAAGTCCAAATATATTAAAATGAGCTAACTGACAACAGAAAGCACAGAATATGATTAACAATAAATTTTGTCTTCCCCCTGCTCTCTATCCCAGCTTTCCTGTCCACTCTCAAACTGTGCTGTCATAATAAAGGTTAAAAGACCCAAAAAATGGTTGACTTGAAGAATCTTAATTGAATCTGGAAGCTTTGACTTTCAGTGATGTTAGGGACCAAACAGTGAGGCAATTAGGAAACAGAAGATTAGCTGAAAAAAAAAAAAAAAAAAGTTTTTAAT
>VUQI01063530.1:36095-46247 GCA_015106735.1 Paratilapia polleni | reverse complement strand
GGTCCAGATTGACATGATAGCATCACACAGTTGATGCAGATTTGTTGGCTGCACATCCATAATGTGAATCTCCTGTTCCACCACATCCCAAAGGTGCTCTGTTGGATTGAGCTCTGGTGACTGTGGAGGCCATTTGAGTACAGTGAACTCATTGTCATGTACAAGAAACCAGTTTTAGGTGATTTGAGCTTTGTGACTTGGTGCGTTATCCTGCTGGAAGCAGCCATCAGAAGATGTGTACAAGAAAATACCCCTCCACCAGCAGCATTGTTGATACAAGGCAGAATGGATCCATGCTTTTATGTTGTTTACACCAAATTCTGATCCTACCATCTGGAAAAAAAATCAAGACTCATCAGACTAGGCAAAGTTTTTCCAGTCTTCTGTTGTCCAACTTTGGTGAGCCAGTACAAATTGTGGCCTCAGTTTCCTGTTCTTAGCTGACAGGAGTGGCACCTGGTGTGGTCTTCTGCTGCTGCAGACCATGTGCTTCAAGGTTCAATGTGTTGTGCATTCAGAGATGCTCTTCTGGTTGTAATGAGGGGCTATTTGAATTACTTCTGCCCTTCTATCAGCTCAAAGCAGTCTGGCCATTCTGCTCTGACTTGTGGCGTCAACAAGGCATTTTCTCCCAGAGAACTGCTGCTTACTGGATATTTTCTCTTTTTCTGACCATTCTCTGTAGAGATAGTTGTGTGGGGAAAATCCCAGTAGTTCAGTAATTTCTGAAATACTCAGACCAGCCTGTCTGGCACCAACAACCATTCCACTTTCAAAATCACTTGCATCAATTTTCTTCCTCATTCTGATGCTCAATTTGACCATGTCTACATGGCTAAATGTCTAAATACATTGTCACTGCCATGTGATTGGCTGATTAGATATGTGTTAACGAGCAGCTGAGCAGGTATACCTAATTAAGTGGCCGTGAGTGTACATTCAAATGAATAACTTAATGTAAAGCACACTGAGTCTGTTCTAAAATAAAATGTACTGAATAACAGGATTGTGTTTCTGTAAAGGTACATTATTGAAGCTTTAAATGTGTATTTGAATCAAATTTATTATGTTCCTCCTCCATTATATTATGCTAGGAGTGGAGATTAATTTGTGGAATACTGGACAAACAAAACCAGACTATCTGCATAGCTAGATACCGCTAAATGCAATTTGGGTGAAGCACACTGAAGCTGATATTGCCCCACAAGATTAGAAGCCAGATATTTAAATAAAGTTTTGTTTTGTTTTGGGTTTTTTTTGGTGAAAATTTCTGTCTTGCAGTTCTTGGCTGTGGACACGCAGCTGCTTCTTGGCAACAAGGAACTGGCCCTGAGTCCTGAGGAATACATCTTTGCTGCTGTAAACCTGTACATGGACATCATCAACATATTCCTCTATATTCTTGCCATCATTGGCAGAGCTAGAGGAGGCTGAGTGAGAGGAGTGACAATCAGAAAACTCTTTTCAGTTCACATATAGCATACTGATAATCTTGAATCATTTTTCTTTGCTTTGTAGTGTGTATTCATCACATAGTTGAAGATTGCTTTTGCTTAACCCAGAGTAACTGTTGTTTTTGTATGACACTGTATGGTCTCAGTTGGATCACATAGTGTCCAGCTTAGGTATTGCTACAGTTTTCTGCAGTGTATACACCTGTTGTACAAACATTGTATTTTGGTTTTGAAAATTGTATCCTGTGCCAAACAAAACCATAAAAAAAATGTGAAGATTTGTCTAAACAATCCCAAGTTTTTTGCCAGAAGGAGTTTTAGTTATCCAGAAGACTACTTTGTTGATATTCAGTCTCATTAGCAGTTTATTTGTTAAGTTGTTGAAACTCTAGCAAGTGGATTGGGATTGTTTTGTCAAATGTTTGCCAGGATCAAGAGTGAATCTTTAATGCTTAACCTTAAACCAGCAGAGATAAGAAGGGCTAAAAAGTGCAATGGAAGACAGCAGACAAACTTAAAAATAAACTGATTTGAATCCATGACAACCAAGCAAGATTCATCCACTGATGAAACTTTTTAAAAAAAGTTATTAATAAGGTAAATTGTGGTGAATTTTTTTTTTCCATTTTTTTTTTTAGTATTTCTACAGTGATGACTTAATGTTCACGCTTTCAAGTACTGAGAAGCTTTTTAAACCGTGATGTACTTGTATAAACTAAAAGAATCCTGATGAAGTCACACCCTGCCAGAGTTCTGTTGTTATTTGAATTGATATGATTTTGTTTTGGGGGTTTTTTTGTGGCTCAGCTGTGAAATTGAGACCCTCAGATGGATCTGGAACAAACCGCTGTGGCCTTGCGGTTAAAAAATGAACAGCTCAGGCAGGAAAATGATCAGCTGAAGTCAATGTTAAGTGTGGTCAAAGAAAACATAGACCTGAGAGCCAGGATGCAGAGCTTCAACAAAGATAGCCTGGAGGAAGTAACAGGTATTGTGTTTTTCTTTGCCACTAGGTGGCATCTGTGGATCAGTGTTGAGTTCTGGTTGACTTTGCTTTTAAATCAATATTTTGTACTTGTTTGGTCAAGTGGTATTCTGTCATTGTGATATACAGTAAAGTGTAAGCATTTAAAAAAATATTTTTTCTGTGGTAAAACTTCTTAATATGTAGTTCCAGCATTTTAAAATAACACTTGGTAGGAGAATAACCTGACCCAAGCTGTTTTAAAGAAGAGATTATTCTGTTTTTCATTCACTTTGTCTTCCATCTCTTTTTATCAGTGATTACAAAATATGATTGTTATTTACAGAGTACACAAAGAGTACATGAAAGTAACTTTCAAGTGTATTTTTGAATGACATCAGCCCAGTCTGTATCAAATTACACATCATTTGAGAGCACAAAGCCTCACCAGTGCAACAATAGCTCCTTACTAAATGCATGTGCAGCGAAATGATAGTTTCTTCTTGATTCTTTCTGAATCACTATGTCCTGGTATACTATCAGACTCCTACGAGCAACATGCTTCTCAGGCACTTTTTGTAAAAGGCGGGGTGACAGGGAAGGGGTTAAAATGAAATGCAGTAATCTAAAGTACTCCCAAGATAAAATAAGAGGTAATTTAAGTAAAATCGGGTTATAAAATGGGACCTTTCTTTTGGGAATGTCATTACAGACACTAAAGGCACTGAATGAAGAGGCTCATTGCCCTCTGGTTGTCAGGAGTCTGGAACAGATAAATGCGCAAACCACATACAGCCTTGTAAAGGGACTAAAAGATCAGAAATATAGTGAGAACCCAGGCCACAATAATACTTTAGTCAAATAAAATCACTTCTATGCCAAGGAGTCAACCAGTTCAGAAGGACTGAAACAGGTGTGATATGGTCACACCTTCAGTCTGGTAACTATGATTAATCTATTTTATACCCACGTCTCTGTTTTTCTGCTTGTTATTAATGACAAATAACAAGAACGTTGTTTTTATCAGTTTCCTCAGTCTCAGGAACAAAATCATTCACTCAGTGCCAAAACACCTTTGATGAGAAACAATTCAGAAACGACTTGCAACAAACCAAATCCAAACGGGAACATCGAACTTCATCTCCCATCGACTTCAAGTCTTTCATCCGGAGCTCTCTGCACACAGACACAGATGAGACAGCAGAGCTTCAAAGCTACCAGGCTGATGTTCCCCTTGACAGCAAGGGTGATTGTTACTTCAAATACAGAAAAATTTCAAGCTGTAATAGCGCTGTTGACACTTTTTTAAAATTCATTTTGATTATCTAGTTTCAGGCCCAGACAGGCTTCTAGGAGAGATTGCCTATCAGCTGGATAGGAGAATTCTCTCCTATGTCTTCCAGGGCCAAAGGAGGCTCTATGGTTTCACACTGCCCAATATACCAAACAAGATCATAGAGGTAAGAAATCTCACATTGATATAATGAGGAACTCAATTCAGTTAGTACAAATGTGTCTGTTGAGGATGTTCCTTTTTAATATGGCAATGCTCAGATAAACTGAGCAGTACTGACTTTAAAATCCCCCTTAAATTACTCATTAAGAGATGCTGTCTTGCAGGTTAGCACACATCCACTGACAGGGAAGGTGGATGAAGGCTATCGGTGTCATCTCACTCAGAGGTACGCAGACCTTATGGAAAGGCTGAGCCAGCTCGGGTATAAGGAAGCACTTCACCCTCCTTTTACTGAGTTCATTGTCAACACCTACGGGATCCTAAAGGAAAGACCAAGTGAATACAGCACCCAGGAATTGGACTACAATAATCCAGACTTCCTGAGGCAGGTGATAATGACCACTGCACCTAGAAAACTTCACAAGGACCTGCTGCTTGTGCTCACTTGCCTCTGCATGATGGCAGAGATGGATGGAAAGCCTCTTCTTCTCTGGTAGTCCTAGCGCTATCCAAAGAGACACCAAATTTGGGTTTGCACCATCCTTAAACTGGAATAAATGATAGGGCATGATAAATATTGTGTGCCTGCGATTTTCATGTCTGCAAAACCAACCAGCCAGCCTTATTTAAGCCATAAAAACATAAAAAGACATCCATCCAGGGTTTTTAAAACTTTCATACACAAGCTAAAAGCACAGCTTGTTGAAAGATGGTTTCAGCCAATATTCAGTAATACACTGAGGACTTCAAAGAAAGTCAAAGAAATAATTAAACACACTAATATCTGCTACTGTATGCCCAACATCATGGATCATGAGATCCAGCATGAGTGAGTTTGTCATGAACCTTACTGTAAAGTGATGATACTACAAAGTGAAAGATGTAGGCCTAATGCAGGTCCCAAGGAAGTGATGGTCCTTGTTAGTAAAAATGACATTTATGTGACAAGCCATGAGCCTAGGATTGGAGATACATTACTTAAGGGAGAGCTACAATCTGGAGTTTGCTGTGGTCCTTTCTGTTCTTTCAATTTGTTTCAGCATGTGAAATAATCCCTATTATAGTACTGCACAAAAGTCTTGAGCCACCTCTCATTTATTTATATTTTTCTTACAAGGAGTCAGACTTTATTGTAATCTTTTAAAAAGTGGTCTTGAGCAATTGTTCTCCAGGCTTTCTGAATGTCTTTCAAAGTTTTTCTTTGGACATTGGCTGCTTTTTCACTCATTTTCAGTCCAGTCCTTGAACCTGACCATTTTCAGAGGAATGTTTTTTTGTTTGTTAAACCACTTAACACTGACCTATGAGTCATTCAAGCCTAAAAAAGGCACCTAACTCAAGGGATGAACTAGTGTTGTGTCTACACATAATAGACGATTCATTAATCAACCAATTTTAAATTCTTCAGACACTGTTACTAGCAGCCTGTCACAAAAACACAGAATTTGTTCCCATTTCTTTAGTTGAAAGCACAAAAAATGCCAAAGATAACACAGTGTAACAGGCATAAAATAGTATTTTTGCACTAAAAAGGTGATTCCCAAAGAGCTATTAGTTGAAAACTTGGCATATTTTGGTATGGTGTGTAGTGTGTCCTTAAAAAATATTGAGGAAACAAGCGGAGGACAAAAGAAGAAGTGTTAGGCTTAAAAAACTATTTAAAGCAGGTGAATAGTACCTGAAAGTCTTTAATGGGCAAAAAAGAAAAAAAAAAAAAAAAAATTGCGCAAAGACCCGACACAGGACCTGAGATGCATCTGGCCCTTCAGTTGATCCATCTACTGTTCACTGAAGCCTCATCAGAAATGGTCTCAGTGGAAAGGTGGCTCTCAAGAAGCCATTCTTATGGAAGGGAAACAGAGAAAAGGCTGAGGTATGCCAAATTACACAAGAGGTGGACTGAAAATCAGTGGCAACAAGTCTTATGGAGTGATGAATACAAATTTTTACCGTGTTTTACAGCCATCTGTAAAACACGGTGGAGGCTTTCCCTTTGGGGCTGCATTTCAGCCAGTGGTGTTGGGGAGCTTGTCAAAATTGATGGACTTATGAATGCAGAAAAGTACCATCAGATTTTGATCCATCATTCAGTACCATCTGGAAAGTGTCTGATTGGCAGTAGCTTTATTTTTCAGCATGACAGTGATCCCAGACACACTGCCAATGCAGTAAATGCCTACATGGATAGAAAAACACACAGTGGAACACTATCAGTCATGGATTGGCCTCCCCAGAGCCCGGACCTCAACATTATTGAAGCAGCGTGGAATCATCTTGACAGAGAACAGAACAAAAGGTAGCCAACATCCAAAGAAGAGCTTTGAATGTCCTTCAAGAAGCCTGGAGAACTATTCCTGAAAACTATTTAAAGAAATTTGCAAGAAAGCTTGAATAAGAGAGTTCAGGTTGTTGAAGAATAAAGGTGGCCATATCAGATATTGACTTTCAAGCTCATTAGAATTGTAAAAACTCTGTTTTTGCCTTACATACTGTATTTCCATGTATGTTTCAATAAATCACTGCACCTATTTCCCATTTTCCAAACAAAATATAAAAAAAAAAAAAAAAAAAAAATGAGGGCTGGCTCTGCAGACTTTTGCACAGTACTGCATATAAGTAAATTTAGGCAACACATGCAGGACAGTTGCTTACTCAACAGTCTATAGTTTGTTGTCAAGTAGGGCTTTTTTTGTTATCAGGTTATCCGAAATCTTAATTTATTACGGTATATTTAAGTTATATTTATGTCACTGGCAATAGAAATTTAAATATACTCAAACCAGAATCAGTAAATTAAAAAAAACACAGGTATGGAAAATAAACAGCATATTGAGCTAGAACTATTAATTTAAAAGAAGCTTCTCATTTGGCTAACAGCAACAGATGTTGCTTCCGTCTGTAGGCCGACACAGGTGTCAGACGTCGTCAGACGGGCCAGACACCATGACAACGCCATTGGGGTGTGGCTTAATAACGTGGCAGCTGGGGCGCTGAGAGCAGAGTGGATTTATGTTATTAAGGAGTACTTTATTGGTGTGGTTATCTGTTTTCAAGCTAGACCTACGTGTTTCCATCGAGTATGTAAAAACCATATAAATAAATGAAATAAAATAAATACATTAACAGGTTCCTCGTTAGGTGGGTTCACCAGACGGACTGTCCCAGTTTCCGTACTAAGGTAAGACCATCTTGACTTCCACGTTAGCTGGTGTTTTAAGCTAGCTGCGCAACATCACAGGTGTAATAATCAAATAGTACGTGGACGATATAAAGGGTGTGTAAAGTGTCATAATTTGTTGAGCACGTGTTTCCATACACAGCAAAGATTATGTGAATTTAAAAGTACGAATTTATTAAGTGAAACTGTTAGCTTGAGCTTACCTACGTACGACCGATAAGGAGAGAACCTTGGCTGATATTCACCTAGATGCATCAACCTGTATGAGTATATGCCGAACAGACAGTGACACAGAAAGCTCACATCCCTTGATTATTAAGAGGCTACACGACGATTTAAACTATGTTAGCATGCTTGAATGAGATCTATGTTTATATATATATATAGTTGTATTCTGTGAGTGCTTTATTGTTAACAGTACTGGTAGTTAGAAATAAAAGTCTGCAATAGTTTTGAACCTTTGAACACACCACACTGACGATCCATATGGTATGGTCTGAATTCTCACTATGAAATTGCTCACCAGAATGCAAAAAAATAATAAGCGCCCAGTAGAGTATACAGATCCTTTGGACTGATATCAGTGTGAATGTATTATTCAGAGATTTGATTTTCAAACAGAAAAAAATAGCAGTACAAGGTTAGAACAAAGTCAATATCTGGACTGGTTTTTACTTTCGACACACCCATGTACCTTAGATAGTACCTTTAATCTGTAACTGCACAAAGGTGCGGTGCTCTGGCTAAATTTTCATTGCAGCCTCATTTTGCCTTTGGTCAGAAAAACTGTACAGATGGTGACAGCTGGATTATGCGAAGGCTGTTTACAGCGCGTTTTTCTCTTTGCTTCTTTTAAAACGCAATCATGATGCATTGCATAAACAAGGAGTAAGCCAGTCTGTTGTTCCCTGTGAATCTGATTATACTGCCTTCAGGTCAGTACAGCTGTCACTTGCTTCATGTTTTCCACAACAACATGTATGGGCTTGAAGTCAATGAGTGACTCATTCCTGAGAATCAACATAGTGAATTTTGAAATGGCCTGCAAAACCAGAACGACGCCATGTTTTTTCCTTGTTTCAGTTTCCAGTGGAGCCCATGAAGGAGAGACGCTGCACAGGAATGAGGTCCGGCCAAAAAGCCCTGATGTTGTTCATCTTGACTGTTGTTTAGAGACGGCACAGCAGCATGGCGCTGCAGGCGTCTGCCTTTCCTAATGGGTTTGTTGCAGGCATCCATGCTGTGGGATGGGCATTTATCGTGCCATGTTTCTGGTTTCTCGATCGCCTCATTGCTGTGTGCAAGTCCACCACTCTAGAGCAAACTCAGCGACTGGAGCAGGAATGCTATCTCCACCCCCTCAAAGTCTTTTTTGGCTCCATTACCTTCTTCATTCTTTTTCTTGCTACAGCCCCCTTGGCTTTTCTGGGCTTTCTGCTTTGGGCACCTCTTCAGGCCTGCCGCAGGCCATTTAACTACCACAGAGCGACATCATCCTCACCAGAGGAGGAGACAAACACGGGCTTTGAGCTGACTGGGAAAGCATCATTTGTCTTTGCTACAGCCAATCTGTGTCTGCTGCCTGACAGCCTTGCTCGCTTTAACAACCTAGGCCACACTCAACGCAGGGCATCTGCTATTGGCCAGCGAATTGTGCAGGGTGTGTCTCGACCCAGTATCCGTATCTTAGTTGACTCCCCCAGCAGCTGTGGTACCCTTAGCCCCTCCAGCAGCATTCTTACCACAACGAACTCACCTACATATGGGGCTACAGATAGACAGGGACAATCCTCAGTAAGTCACCATTCTGACTCAGCTGAAATGCATGATCCAAACTCAAATTCTAGTAGTCATGTGGTTTGTGTGCCCTGTGATGATACAGAAGAGCCTTTGACCGAGTTATCCTCTCCCCTCCTCAATTCCAATCACAACTCTAACCAGCAGGGCCGATCAAGTCACCGAACTGCTCCCCGAGCTTTGAACTCTCAGGGGCTCTGCCAGGAGGACGATGTACCCTGGGAGATATCGTCACTCTTTCCAGCCAATGTTGACATACTGTGCCTAGAAGAGGTGTTTGATAAGAGGGCTGCACAGAAGCTCACCAATTTACTAAAGCCTGTATTTGGACACATACTGTATGACATCGGTGTATATGCCTGCCAGCCACCGTGCAGATGTTCTTCTTTTAAGTTCTTCAACAGCGGTCTCTTCCTCGCCAGCCGATTCCCTGTGCTCGAGGCCCAGTATCACTGCTTTCCCAACAGCCGGGGGGAAGATGCACTGGCTGCCAAGGGTCTGCTTTCTGTTAAGGTGCGTTGCTTAAAGTCCCCCTCCTTTCAGTTTTTTGTTCTTTTTTGTTCAAATCTGCTTGCCTTGGATGTTTGAGCTTCACTGTGTAGGAATAATGTACAGTGCTTATTCATATTATGTAATAAACATTTTGTGTCCAGTATTTAGTGAGGTAGGAGGTGTTGATTTCATCAGAATTTATTGCTAGGAAATTAGATTTTTCTTTTTAGGTAAAAATACAGACAGAAATACACTGTAATGCTTTTATATGTATGTGTAGTAATTTCATGTATAAAGACCCACAGCAGTTTGTTTGTTTCTTTGTAATGTAAAATACTTGTGCTTTTTTAAAATTCTTTTATTGTTTTTGAAATTCCCAGGTGCTTATCAGGCAGAACCAGAAACAGAAGAAAGTGGTTGGCTATTTTAACTGCACACACCTTCATGCACCTGAGGGTAAGTCCCAGTTTCTGATTTGGTCTGCTCAACTGAACTCAAAGTTTTTGCTTTATTTTATTTATTTATGTTTATGAGAGCTTCTCTGTGTTCTTATCAGGTGAGGGGGAAATTCGCTGTGACCAGTTAAACATGCTAACTAAGTGGATTGGTGACTTTCAAGCTGCCAATAAACAGCCTGATGAGGACATTGTTTTTGATGTGCTCTGCGGGGACTTCAACTTTGACAACTGCTCACCTGGTGTGTTTGTGTCTCATTCAAGATATTATTTTGTTAATATTTTTACATTATTTTTTAGTGTCATGTTTTTCACAAGTGTTTTTTTTTTTTTTTTTTTTTTTTAGTTATTGTTTT
>VUQI01063530.1:2101-19498 GCA_015106735.1 Paratilapia polleni | reverse complement strand
AGTAGGTATTTAAAAAAAAAAAAAAAAAGAAGTCTAATTTATAGAAACAGCTTGGAAAAAGTAAGTTTCTGCAATCAGTGAGCAAAAATAATAATTATGTGAACAGTTTAATTTTTATTTAATAAGATAATCTTACATAGTCTTAACCTCATCTATTGAAATAATGCAAAACAAAGCAATATTTTGGACTAACCTGAGAAACTATCTACAGTGCATGTTAATGTCATTCCTTTTCTTAAGTGTAACATATTTTATTTTGATTTTTGCCCTGTTTTTGTTTGCACTTTGTCCCTTTATAAATACCCCCCTCTCTGAGTTCCTAGGAGGCTACAAATAGCTTCAGTCCTTTCCTGTTAATTGTTGACTATGTTCCCATTTGAGTTAAAGTGTTTTTTTCTCTTGGTAAATTAAAACTAAGTGAAACCTTCACATTCTCACTCTTGTAGAGGAGTCATTTGCTCTCATACGTGATAGCCTCGGTAGTAAAAATACTCTAAAACAGAGATTCTGTGAAGCCGCAGTAATAATCAGGAGCAGAAGGCATAATTAGCTGAAAATTATGGATAAGGGGCCTCAGTAGCTCCAGTTTAACCAGTCAGAACCCAGGAATTCTTTCGTCACAGCGGTTGCCAGGGAAACAGGTGATGTAAGCTGGTGCTGGCGTGTTTTCTTTGACTAAGCAGAAAAGAGACCGTCTGAGATTGATTGTGTGTGTGTGTGTCAAGGCTGAGCTGTTTGATCACTGAGTCATGCTCAGTCAGTCATGCGTAGCCGGGGAACAGACTCCGCTGCTAAGAAAACAGTCCAGTACTTTTTTTTTTTTTTTTTTAACCGTCTAACCCAAGTTTCCAGACGTGGTTTATAGGAAACTTGTTTGCTTTGAGCTGTTTAAACATTGTCCCCGTTTTACAGGGCTTAATTTGGGCTGTTTTTATTGTTTGTTCAAAATGCCTCTAAGGACATTGAGGAGTGATGCATGAGGAATGTTAAAAGCCCGTCCTGACATGGACAGACATATGAGATTGACCTTTCTGTGTGTGTTTGTGTGTGTGTCTTTAGGTACAACCCCACCAAACTAAGCAAGAGAAGATGAAATGCTTTCATTTCAGCACCCTCCAGAGGGGGTTTATTTCAGAGGTACAAGAAGTATCAGCCCTGTATGGAACAACTCCAGAAATAACTTCATGTATCTCCTTATGTCTGTATTTCAATTGTAAGTCATTGTTTTGCTGCTGTTCCTGTTCTGTCTATGTGTGTTTGTACTGTCCACTAATTAAGCCACTGACGGCAAGCAATGTAACCAAACAGTCTCATGTTCAAAGATTTTTCTCACTTTTTATTTGTCAATAATAAAAAACATGGCATACAAAACATTAAAAACTCTTCAGTTGTACAAGAGAGCTTTAAAACTCTACATGCTGAAAGCAGCTCTTCGTTCGCTTTGAAGTTAAGACCCAATGTGTTCCCTGGTTTTAGCAGAACTACAGTAGAAACTCCAGAGGGATTCAAGTGTTACCATTTCTTGAGCGATCTCTAGTGAGCTGACCTTGCAGGCACTTTACCAGATCTGAGACTGTTCAGACAAAGAGTCCTCATGCCAAGCATCCTTTGGCCTTTCTGTGCAGACAGCTAAAGCTCACCTGCCCATACATAATCACAGAAAGTGTGGCTTACAAGTTGAGCGTTAACTTGGCATTCAGCATGAATTGTGCAATAATGGAAGTCTTTTTTTTATGGGCTACAGTAGTCAGGAGACTGCCTTCAAACACAGTTTGAAATCACAATAAGATCATTTAGCTTAAGTACTTGCTTAGGTGGCCTTTTAAAGTCTATACTTCTGAACAGAAAATATAAATAAACTTCTTGCTTTAGAAGCTGTGGACAGGTGTATCTTACCTTGATGTAACAGCCTCAGATTTTTGTCTTTAAATAAAAACAGTAATCTCCACTTCTTAGTCTCTGTGCAGTCCCTAAAGTCGCTGGCCTAACTCTTCTCACATCTGTCCTCGTAGCACTTTACTGCCTTTTGCTCACAGCAGCTGCTGCTAGGCAGAGGTTCATGCCTGCATGCATATATTTAATATTTATATCAAAACAATATTCGAAGTAAGTGAAAATAGCTCAAGGTATAATTCAGGTGAAACACAAGTATCAACATTTTCACTAGTTAACTGTTATATGAGTGTCAAAACAGTACTGTGTTAATCTATTTTGTTAGTGGAAAAAGTAATATGACTACGTTACGTCTTATTTAGTAATGCATTACCCCCGACACTGACTTATACTGTATTGAAGGGGGGCAAAAAAAAAAAGAATCAAAACATCACATCACAGTAAAGAAAGCATGAGCGGCAAACATAATTATGCATGCACATTATTCAGACAGGGATTCAATTAAAAACAGAAACTGAAATTCGATTGCTACTGTCACTTTTTCATAACCCTTCTATTATTTGGCACTTAACAAAACAGTCATGGCTGTTTACTGTGATAATGTATTGAAATTGGCAGATACTACAAGGTGCAATCAAAACGTTCTGGGACTGCGCTTCTAAAAATCAAAACACAAGCCTGATTTAAATTTGGTCTATATCCCCTTCAAGGTTATCTTCCTGTGCACCGCTGGGCTGCTTTCAGTTCGCTACTATTTTTAGATCGCTCTGTGGACATCCTGTTCTGGCCACTTGCACTTGTGTCTCCGTGCTGGATCTCGTCCAGTGTGACAAAGCGACCCTGCAACTTTATTTTCATTTTGTGGAAGTGGATGAAGGCAAATCTGGCAAGTGGCGAGCAAAGATGGTGGTGATTTCTGCTGAATGTTCTCTTTCAGATGCTTCAGGATTTTACAGTAGAACTCAGTATTGATGAATTCATAGTCCAGAACCTCGAATTTCCAAAAAAAAAAGAATGAGCATGTTCCTGGTCTCACTCCTGACCTGACTCTCTACATTTGAGCTGGGAAGCTACAGACTCTAAAGTGACTCTAAAGTGAAAACTGTGGCATTGTACTCAGACGCACAAGTGCAATTGGTCAGATTTGGACTCTCGGGAAAATATCTAAGAATAATGGCCCAGAGATCCACGAGAAGAAGATCTTGAAGGAGAAATCGCACATATTTAAATCAATTTTGGTTTGCGATTTTTTTATTTTATTTTTTTTCAATGAGCCAATTTCTGCAACTGTTTGATTGCACCATGTACACACATGTAAAATTAGAGCTATGGGAAACAATATAGCTCTACAAGTCGATGTGATTCAGGATATAAGCAGTGAATATTTGACCTGTTTGGTGTATCATGTTTTTATATGAGTACAATGATAGATCAGTATTAAATCCTGATATGAGATTATATATGTGGCTTTTTAGCTTATAAAAATATAAATTGATTGAACAAAAAAATACCAAAAATATTGGATGGTATGATTGCAAAAGTGGGTATTCTGCACTTTTCCTGTTTTGATCTTTTAAAACTCCTTTGCTCCATATGGGTTTAGATTAAGATGCGCTAGCACTGAATCTGCCCAAAATGGCAAGAAAATCTGCACTAAGTGTTGTAATTCTGGTATCTAAATAAAAGATTAGTGAGGCAAGAATCATATTACTTTTTAGCTAGATTTGAATGCCAGCTATTTCAAAGGTTAAAGTTAAAGAATCATATTGGTGTTTCTTATGTTGTATCATCATGGCTTAACAATTTAAAGCACTGTGTGTCTTCTGTGTTTCAGAAATGAAAATTGAGAGGCTCATTTATTTCTGGAAAACCCAGAAAACAAAAAAAGTAAAAAATTTTCTAAGGGGAAAAATATGTTGATTAGAGTGTACATCTAAACAAAAATTAAAAAAACTGCAAAACTCTTTGTTACAGTGTTTGGCTGAGGCGTTTCTCACACTATGAAAATTACTAAAAAGAAGAAAAATATGAAGCACCAGAATGATCCTTTAATGAACATATGTTTTGCCGTGATTCCAAACAGTAAAATTAGCAATGAGTGTGCAAGAATACATTCAGATCTATGTTAAATTATTTGTATAGAAAGCCTTTAAGTAGCAGTAAAACTGAAGCAACAGGTCAAATTTATTAGACTATGGCTCCAACTATCTGCAGTAGCAGCTAAAAGCAGAATCTCCTGTAGCAGGCTCAATAATCAGGAACATTAAGACTTCTAAAGCCTCAGTCACACTAGAGCAAAAGTAGGACAGCAACCTCCTTGCCACTAGGAAAAATCAGTGGTTGCCAGGTGATTGCATTGAATTTTTTTTGCTGTCAGCAACCGATTGCAAGTAGCTGGGGCAACCAAATGGTTGCCCAGAGATTGAGCGTGCAGCACCCTCAACTTCTGGGCGACCACTTTTGATCGCATTATGACTGCAAGGGTCACCAGGTGGTGTCAAAGTTTTGAACTCATAAACGTTACATTGACAGCAGTAATAAATAATAAATACTCTAACAGGCTTCAGAGTATATAGGCTCAGTGTGGTTCCTGAATTATTTTTATGAAAATAAACATCCACTATCAGGATTCAGAATCCCCCAGAATATGTAGACTGGATCAGATTTGCAATTTTGCAGATTTATCACTTAACCACCGTGTTATCACAAACAGATTGCATGGAATTGCCAAATTGACCCAAACTGATAGCAGACTGACTCCATTTTATTGCCATCTTGACACAGCAAAGTCGCTTTGAAGACGGCAGCTGACTGCAAGTGGTCGCAGACCTGGTCCCCGTCTTTGAAGCAACCATTTCAAAGGCAACGAGATCGCAAGTTAATTGCACACGGTCGCAATAATTTTGGTCGTGCTGTGGTCTCCAACCACTGTTTTCCCTAGTGTGACTGTAGCCATGAAACTGTTGGGTTACAGGATATGAGTTCAGTGTGTTGGACATGTCATAGTGCAAACACCACTTGTGACTAAATTGTGTAGTTTGTAGGTTTTGGAGCAGTAAGTTGCTTAGAAATGGACAAATGGCCTTTATTTTTTAGTTTTCCCTCCAGGCTAAGCTAAAAAAGATTTAAAGCATGATACGACAGCAAGTTAAGCATTGTTAGTAGATGGATTGAAGACACATGGTGAATGAATAAATAACCCTGATGAAAATAAGGTCCCGTTCAGTTATGAGGTTACAGATTGACTAGAAAACATTGGCACACAGTAGCTTGGACATATGGGGACTTCACATGAAGTCAGACAAGACTCTTGAAAGCTGTCTTTTGTTTCGTTAGAAACTAATTAAAGTACAACCATTGTCTTTTTGGTCTTAGAAAGTTGTAAAAATGTTTTAGCTTTGATGAGAAAACACTGCATTAATGATGAAAATATATTAAAACTTTCTCGTCACCTTTTACATCATAGTAAAAGGGTTTGAAATCTGTGCCCTAAAATCAGCGTCTCATGCTCTTTTCTTTGTCATGTTTTCATATGAAGTTATTTCCTCCGTTGCTGATGAGCTTCCCTTTCTTCTTGAGTCTCTTCAGCAGACAGGAGGTGATGCCTAAAGCGCCACCCTTCAAAAAGCGAACAAAGTTGTCTCCCACCAGTGGGCCCATGGCAAACAGACCTGGCTCCTTGGTACACTCAAAAGTGTAGGGGTCGATGTCGATTGGATTTTGCTTGCAGGAGATGGGTCTTGTTGGATCCTGACCCAGGTACTGGCCTTGCCCCTTCAAGAAAAATAAGTCTGGATTGGTCCCAATCAGTACCAGGGCCATGGAGATCTTGAATGCCTTGAGGGAGTTGCTCCCCTGCAGCAAACACTTCATGTCAGACTGGAAGGACACCACGCAGTGTTCGGGGAAACTGGTGTAGTCAGGAAACAGGCTGATACTGGCATTACCAGCCACATTACCTGCGGCAAGTTGGGGCTTTGGGCACATCTTGGCACATACTGAAGAGGCAATACTAACTACCTGGGGTCTGTTAGGAGCAGAAGAGGGAGCCACATTTGTGTAGGTCTGAGAGCACATCATGTTGTAGACTTTGTGGTACTCTGGGTACAGCGTCTTGGGCAGCTGCTTAAAGATGAGGTCTGAGTTATCGACTCTCTTGCGAAAAACATGCAGCACTCTAATGTTGCTGTTGCAAGCACACAGAACTGCATCGGCAGCGCATAAACCAGCACCTACAATTAGAACGGGATCAGAGTTCCTATCCAGTTTTCTCTGGCTAACTGCCAAACCGAGGTCTGAGATACTGTGGAATACAAAAGGTAGATCCTCCCCCTCTACACCCAGTCGAACTGGTGAATCGGAAGCACCAGTGGCCAGGACTACATTTTCAGCAAACAGGCAGAAGGGGACATGAGTGTCGTTCTGCACCTGCTGGTATCCCCTTACTTCCCAGAGAGCCCCCCCTCCTTTGTTTACACACTCTTCTCCATTTCCCTCAAAGCCCTCATTCGCTCCATCTCCCACCCCTCCATCTCCTTGATCAGTGTGCCCATTTTCCAGACCTTCTCCATCGTGCCCCCGGCAGAGTTTCTGGATGGAGGTAACGTAGGTGTTATCAACAAAATTCTTCTGAAGACCCTTTAGCTTCACATAGTTACAGTAATAGGATGAGATCTCCTCTGGGGTAGCTCGGTCACTGGTTACATCCCTAGAGTGAGGACAAAGAGGAGCAATAGTACAGAACTGAACTGAAGCTTAAGCCATGTCATTGCTGTAAACCTTGTCCTCTCTCATTTACCTGCGTTTCCCATTGGTCAAGTCTTTGTAGTTGACCCCGGGGAGCTCCATCCAGATGCCAAGACTAATAGTCAGCATGGAGCCTTCCATTGCCTGAGGAGATGAATGAGGCAATGTCATAGACAGATGAAAACAAAATGGTTAACATTAAATATGGACAATTAGAAGGTTGTGTCAGATCAAACTTTGTCACTTACATGCCAAGCACCCCCAGGTGTTCCCCTACCCAGAACCAGATGTGGGATGTGTTGCTGCTTGTCCCTCCTCCACTGAAGGGCAGAAGGGAACTTGTAGCCAAAGTCAGCATTAGGGTGCAGCAATGTGTCAAAAAGCACAGCCACAGGATTCTTTGACCTCCCCTCAAGACCTTCACTCAGATATTCCAGATCCTGCAAAAAAATCATGCTTATGACATACCTGAATGACAGTGATCATGTTTAAATAAGCAAAGAATTGGTAGTTTGTTTTTTTGGCTTTTTTCCTCCACCTGTTCAGTGATAGGTAGGTGCTTGGTCTCCTGCAGTTTCCTGTATAGTATTGGGTTTGGGTGGACAGTTGCTGGGTCTAAGTACGGCTTGTATCCACTCAGCAGGTAGGACAGACAAATACCTGATGGCCCGTTGCCTATAGATGAATCCACATTTGGGAAATTACAAACTGGCATGGCAAAGAGGCACAAGGCATTATATAATACATGTTATGTTGAAAAGGGTGCTTTTTAAGCAGTTTTCACACCTGCACTGAAAATTTGTCTAGGCGTTTCTGGAAGAAGGTGCACATGACACAACCATCTGAATTAGATGGACCGGACATTAAACCTTCTTTATTGTGCCCACTCCTTGGTTCAAAGTATATGTGAAGAGTTTAAAGCTGCAGCAAGACTTGCTTGACTGACACGTTTTGGCTTGTGGCATTCATCAGGGTCATAAAACATCATAAAAATGATATCTTATGTGTTTTAAACGGGTTCAAAACACCAACATGGTGTTGGTCGAAACGGTCAGGTGAAGTCAGGACCTCGCTAATCTCCTTTCTGTCTACTCTGGAGAGTATCCTCTCCTGATTTTTCCCTACAGTTCACTTAGTGCAGATAATGGCCATTTTAAAATGTGTGCAGATTACAGCCAGGTTGAAGGATGTACTAGTCATGTAAAACCATTAAAGGTCAGACAAAAGAGCAAAACAGTTTACCTATGATGACCACAGGGACAATGGGGGGGTGCTCTTGTGGCAGAGTGGTCTCTTCCAGAAGAGGCATGGCTGCAGCCTGGGCCAAAGCCGGCACTGAGGAGGAAAAGAATAGTAGAAATGTGAAGAAAGATCCAGACATTTCTGTAACTGCTGTCCATTCAGTAGTCAACTAAAAGCAGAGCCTCATTTGTTCTTTGTTCCGCCACTGTTTCCATGTTTCTGGGTCAAATTATCTGAACAGGTTCAAACCAGCTTACTGTCTTTTTGTCTGCCAATGTTGTTGTTGTCTCATGTTAGGTTAGATCCTGTCTCCATCCACCATCATCAGCTGACTCAGAAACACACACACACACACAGAGGGGGGGAAAAAAAACTTTATTCATCCTGTTATTGTGCTTTCACGCACAGCTATGACCCTCCCTGTCTGTCTGGGGTTTCACACACGTGGAAACACCCCGCCACAACATAACATGCCCCCAGCTTTTCTCATTGCCATCCCGCCAACGTCCACACACCACCATGTCCTACCACACATGGCCCGGGGCAGAGTTAGCCTCTGTTAACCCCGGTGCCGCTTCCCAGACAAAAGGGAGTTCTAATCAGATTTATGTAGGCCTGGGTCTGTTGTGAAATGTAGCCGTTGAGCATGTGTACTGTGTGTTTGTGTGTTACGCGACAGTGCCATTGTGTGCCCGCCGGGCAGCAAATCCCCCCTGATCACTCCTCCGAGTGGGCCCTAATCCCACTGGGCCTGTTTATGTCTTTACCGCCCCTTTCAATGGCAGCAGGATGAGAATGTGGTCCTGGCATGCTGACAGACCAAATCATCAGAACTCCTGCTCCTCTCATAGCCCCCACCCCAATACACACACTCACAGACACTCCCGCCAAAACATTACCCAACGGCTACAGCAAACCAGTGCCCACTTGCCCCAGTTTTATACCAACCAAAACACTGCCCATGCTGTCTTTGTCTTACATCCCAAAACTCTGGCACAGTTCCCTTAAAACTCCCTGCTGCCCATACAATCTGCCTCACTTCCAGTCTCCCCCTCTCTCCCTCCCTGTCTGAACTGTGTCTGTAGACCAACCAGTTGTCTTTGGTTGTCGGCTTATTTACCCTTTTCAATAAAGGCAATGGGATTCCACACATTGCCTGCCCTATTCATGCCCCCATTTGGCAGACTGATACTGTTCTGGCCTCTGGGTAATCTAACAAAACACCACACTGTATACTGTTGTAAGTGTTTTTTTCTTTTGCGTGAACTTTCACCCATAAATTGGTGTTTATGTTATCCCTCAGTGGATTTGTATTGGATTTATTTTTGTATTTTTCCCGCATATAACAAATAAAACTAGACAAAACAGCGAAAGTCCCCTCAAATGGCTCACTGAGCACCTGTCTACTATAAATGCTACATGATGCAACAGCAGTTCATCATGCATCATGCGCACAAGTGACAAATAAGTGCAAATCATGAAGACAGATCTGTGAGCTGCATGTACTGTATCTTTGTGATTTATTATTATGTCATTCGGTACCAAGGCAAAACAGTTCAAGCACAGATCATCCAAACTGCTTAACCTGAGAGGATAAGCCGTTTTGAATTCAGTGAAACCTCGAGAGCACAAGTTCTTAGCACACAGTAGGTTTACATCCACAGCTAAAATGCGGCAATAATAATGATAAAAACGCCCGAACCCAATGTTAGTGGGCTTCATCTTTTTTTGGTTTGCTGTACTCTTTCTGCCCTTGTACGCGCCTACATGTGTGCGTTTGGCAGCATGTAGGACGCATCATACTTTTCTAGAACACGGTGCACGGTGTACTATTGGCTTTCTACCTAAACAAATGAAACTTTGTGTACAACTTTTACTGCTTTACAGCAATAAACCTTTTTTTTTTTTTTTTAAGTTAAACTGAAAACAGTGCTTAGAAATGTTAGTGCGTTTAAACCATTCCTCTGCTGTGCACACTCTGTTTCATAGTTGTGTTTGGTTTTCGCAGGCTTATATACCATCCTATTTGCAACTTGAGATAATTTTGCACGGACCAGCCAGCATGTCACTTACAAAATTAGGTTAAATTCAAATCAGGACTAGACTGGTTATAGGTATACGTGGATGATGCTGCAGCACGTGCTAAAGAATGAAGTGAATGATGCAGCAGTCTGGTACCCGATCATAAACACCATCCTCATGGACCAGCAACCTCAAACCTTTCACTACACTCCTGACTCCAAGAAGCCAGCGTCCAGTAAGTCTCAAGGAGCACATGCTACAGCCGCTATGACACCATCATTGCATAATTTAGGTCAAACACACACACGCGGTCATCCGCAGCACTCAGTAGCAGCATCTCTTACCGCGCTGTGATGTGTCTCAGTATCTCCCGGTCTCGTCCCTTTATCACGACCCACGGCAGCGTTTCAAATCGTATAAATAGCCAGACACCGGTGGGAGGACCTATCCAACTGTCTGGGGTCTTGTGAGAGATAATAAGCCAACCTCTCTTTCGTCATCACTCACACACACATACACACAGCCTTACCTCCGCGCTGTTAAATCCGAGCAGACCTGGTGTATCCAGATCTGGTCAGTCTGCAAATGTCTGCTGAAGGGAAAATCTTCTGTGCGTCTTGATGGCAGAGTGTGAAAGAGAGAAACTGACTCCTGCGTCTGCTTTCGACGTCACGTGCGCATCTCTGCACCGGCAGGCGTGAGCGCGTTCACGGGGAGAGGAGGAGAGCCGGAAGATCAGAGCATCTCAGCATCTTCACAGCTCCGCCGACACTGCTGCTCACTGAGTGGGCTTCACTGAGAGAACAGTTTTATTTTTAAGATACGCATTGCTCAAATGTGGGTTATGATCAGGACAGCCACATATAGTCCCAAACAGTCCTGCTACAGCTGCATGTTATGGTTTGTCTAAAAGTCTCTTATATGGAGTGATACAGCAGACATACTTTTAACAATGATCTCTTTATTGTTACAAAATTGCACTTGTACCACTTTTTAAAAAAGTTTTTTGATTCTTTACTGAGAAAGGGACATTTTTGGTTGGAAATGCACATTTTTCTTGAAGTTTCATGGTCCATGGCAGGTTTTTGGATGAGAGAGCCTGAGTAGTTCACACTGAATATTTTAGGTTGCAACCCACATGTGTGTGGAGCTGGACATTTTACAGCTGCTCTATATGAAAAACTACTTTTTTTGTAATTATTGTAACCATATTATTATTGTTGTTGTTGTTATTATTAAATCCTTTATTTAAACAGATTGTCTCACTGAGATCCAGATCTCTTTTTCAGGAGACCTGTGTACAAAAGACACAGACAGAAACATTATACATTCATGTGAAAAAGAAAGTACATCTAAGGCTTTATGTATCAGGACATAATAAAAAAAACATCATTTGGTCCTCAGCAGGTCTTAAAATTTGGTAAATACAACCTCATATGAACAGCAACACATGACGTATTACACTGTGTCTTTATTTATTTAACAAAAACTAAACCAAAATGCGGAAGCAGTGTGTGAAAAACTAATTACACCCTTACTTACGCCGAATGAATTAAGAGGGTAAGTAGCCGCCAGGAGCTGCTAATCAAATGCACTTGATTAACTGATCATCAGCAAGTGTGATAACCTCTATAAAAGCAGAAGTTTTGGCAGTTTGGAGCATTCAGGAGTTTGTTAACAAACTGAGATGTTTGGCCGTAATGCACAGTGCCATGTTTGGTGAAAACTAAATACAGCATATCAGCACAAACATCTCATACCAACTGTCAAGCACGGTGGTGGATGGGTGATGATTTCGGCTTGTTTTGCAGCCACAGGACCGGGGCACCTTGCAGTCATTGAGTCAGCCATGAGCTCCTCTGTATTCTAGAGTCAAATGTGAGACCATCTGTCCAACAGCTGAAACTTGGGTGAAACTGGCTCATGCAACAGTCCCAAGCACAGCAGCAAATCTAAAACAGAATGGCTAAAAAAGAGATGAATCAAGGTGTTGCAATGGCCCAGCCAAAGGCCAGACCTCAACCTGATTGAAATGCTGTGGTGGGACCTTAAGAGAACTGTGCATAAATGAATGTGCACAAACCTCAATGAAATGAAGCAATGTTGTAAAGCCAAAATTCCTCCACAATGATGTGAGAGACTGATCAAGTCATACAGAAAAACATTACTTCAAGTTATTGCTGCTAAAGGTGATTTTACTAGCTACTGAATCATACACATACACTCATACACATACCTGATACATAAAACCGTAGAATTAAAAGAGGGTGTCCTTTCTTTTTCGCATGACTGTATATGTTGACAAATTAAAAAAAGCATATCCAAGAGTAATCGCAGATACATAAATATAACCTTTTAAAATATTGCAAGATGTAGCTTCATGGTATCTTTGGGTAGCAAAGTCTTTAAAATCCAGTAGCTCCAGGTTCGGTGTGATTAAGAGGTACTGTTAATGTTAGACTGACCTGTGACCTGACATTGTAAGTACTGCAGCTAAATTTAAGCAAAGAGCAGAGGTAGCCAAGCAATCGTTGCTGCAATGCCTTGTAAATAAACATCATATGATGCTGCTCTCTTCTGTTAGCTGAGGCGGACCATCATCCCACCTTTTCATACAAGATGAGATGGTGAGTGAGAAACACTGTGATACACACAACCAAGAGGCTTCACTGTGGATGAACAAGCATGCATATGAACAATATCACTATAATCAAGCACAGACATATCATGGTTTGTGCAATGACTTATGACTAGTGAAAGAGAAAAGGGATTTATAGAGTCCTGATTAACAAATATTCCTTTAAACTTGTATATGTACTCAGCAGATAAAAACAAACAAATTAAGCAGACTAAAAACCCCTTCCTGAAAAATACATGAGTGATCTGGCACAGTGCTCATGTGTACTTACGTAAGACTTCACAATTATCCCAGTTTACTCCAATTTAGTTGACTTTCAACCAGGTAGAGCGGACCCAGGATTTAGGTCTTGGACAACTCAGGGTCTTGCTAAGCTGTCTGATTTTTAAAACAGCAATAATGCTATGTCTTAGGACTACATATGGTATACCATCAAAGCATTTTTTAAAAATATTTTCAACTGTGAAGTTTTATATTAGCCAGGCAGTCAAACAGTTTGAAACCTCCCTCCCTACTCTCTATTTCACTTTGAAACTTTTACACTCTAGAGGGCAGGTGTCCCTGTTATACAAACTTTTTGTTAGTAAGCAAAAAGAGTCATTTTATAATATATTTCATGCATGGAGAATAGATTTAAAAGATGATTTACCTGAGGAAGAATGGTTATAAACATGCTCCTTATACAGATTCATGCAAGAAAATTGGGCAAATTACATATTTTGTTGCTGAAAATATGTTTAAAAAAAGATTAATGGTGTGAAGCAGAGAAAAAAATTAACGCTTTATTCAAATGTTTCTGCAGTGTTAGTTTTTATTTCTTTAAAAATAGTTTGGGCTTGTAAACTTCTTTATGTTATTAGCCCTAAATTGAGTCATTAGGATTTTTAAGTAAGGTCAAGATGTTTCATCAGAAACTCAACGGATGAAAACGTATAGAGCTGATAAATTGTCTGACTCTTCAAAACTTGTCGTACCCTCTAAGCAACTGACTGCAGTCTGAAAATGAAGTTAATTGACAAAATTAAAGTTCTCCCAGACTGGAAAGATGGAGGTCAAGAGAAGATCCGGAAGACCAACACTTTCAGATATTAATTTTGGACACAAACAATATTTTTGAGAAAAAAAGAGAGACAGAGACACTATTTATATAAGGAGAAGACATGGTACTTAGACCTGAACTGAATTATACAACAGCAAAGATAGTGGTAGAAGTATAATTTACAGTGGAAAAAAAGATTTTTAAATCCTTATACTGTTATAGCAAACATTTTATCTGATTTGACTGGTGAGTCTGTATATGCAGTTTTATGTCTCAGTGACCACTGAAATTAAAATTAACTCAGATATCTTTAAAACAACGGGTCAGGGGTTCGTGTTAGGAGGTGTTTTGTCTGCTAAGGGGTGAGACTTGCTCGTAAAAGGAGTTTGATAAAATATCAGTGAAAATCTGTGTGTTGCAAAAATCTTGCTAAAATATCTCAGACCTTGAAGTAATATGCAAAGAAGAGTGGCTGAAAATGTATCTACCAAGCATTTGCAAGTTGTGATACCTGCTGAGTCTGTGGAAAGAGGGTCCAAGTGTTTCCTCACATCACATGAAGTATGGATTACAACATGAGAAATGAATCTAAGATTTGTAAACAAACATAAAATAATTTCTAAGAAATGTGCAGTTTTTTTTCTCTTAAAAGCTTGCTTAAATAATCCTGATAAAACAGCTCATCTGCTTTCTTTCCCTCTAGCATTACTTTGCTCTTTTGCCTTTAAGTTAAAGGCAAAGTCCTTGTAATTATATAACATCTCTTGTGAAGGTAAGGAGCCGCTTATACAGGGGATTTAACATTAGAGTTATTAATGTATTCATATTGCTGCTTTCAGTGGGCTAAAAGCCCCCGTGTTGCTATTTTGGTACAGTTTCTTGTGTATAAGCAAAAAAATTGGATTTTTCCGCTCCAGCAATCTATAGCATGAAGTCATATTTTGTGCTGGAGTGGAGCACCCATAGGTACTGTCAGTGGGAGCACCAGAGTCCCAGCAGCAGCTCAGTCCTGCGGAGCCCCGCCTCTCCGCTTCATCATCCAATGAGCGGAGAGAAAAGAACCGCTACTTCCTGTCCCCGAGCCAAACACATGTATGCTAGCAGCTAGCTGCGGCGAAAATACTCCTTAAAGTGGCAATAAGCGCCACTGAAGATGGTTCACTTCACCAGGATCTGCTTACGGAAGGTAAGTGCTGCAGCAGACCTTTACTGTGGAGCTCAGAGATTTAATAAAGAACGTTATACAATATTTGAGATTAGCTGGAAAGGTAGCTGTCAACAGCTCACAGTAAAATGCTAAGATGTGAGTCTCGTGGTGTATTACAGTTTTATGTCCTTCTTAAATGACAACAAGAACATTAGGAAAAAAATACTTAAAATAATAAACCAAATGTCTGACACAAAAATGTAGACTTATTTCCACTGAGGTCTTAAAGGAGAGTAAAGCTGCAGAAGTCAGACGGCTGGGTTTGCGGCTAACCACTATTGTTGTTATTAATTTATCTCCAGCTTTTAGTTTAGTTTCACAGACTAGTTGTAGTTTCTTTCGCACTGGTATATTGATTAACAAGCATACTGCTCAAAAAAGAAAAAACAAAACAATCTGTCCAGTTAGGAAAACATAAACCATTGCCTTGTTGTCATTGTCTTGTTGTTGCCTCTCCAGTGCACCTGTTGTCACTTTCATTTGCACCAAAGGAGATGAAATGGATTCACAATGGTTTATACTTCTAAGTGGACAGATTGACATCCTTGAAGTTTAATTGACTTTGGGTTATACTGTGATGATCAAGTGTTCTCTTAATTTTTGAGCACTGTAGTTGCTGTAGTTGTAGAGTTGATCAACTCGCCTGTTAATCCACTAAAGGTTTCTGTATAGGGGACATCATGTTACCAATGTAAAAATGCAGTTTATTAGTAAATTACACCAAGTAAACAACAAAATCTGTACAAATATATTGTACAAATATATTGCCACCTGCTGGTTAAAGATTTTTTTTTAGTGTGTGTGTGTATAAATATATATACACACACACACACACACACACGCATATAAGGGTTTTTATATATATATATATATATATATATATATATATATATATATATTAGACACACACACACACACACACGAGTGACAGCTCTTTGGTTTAAACCTGGCTCATGTCTGACTGATTTGATCTTGGAGATCTGTTATTTTAATTTTTAAAATCCCATTTAGCTTTGGTGGATGGACAAATAGGAATGAATGATAGTCAACCCACTGTCAAATGTCATTGGCTGTTCTTGCAATAGGTCAGTCAGTCGGTCAGTCAGTCAGTCAATCAGTCTTTATTACAGACTTAGTGGTCCAGAATTAAAGGAAAAAACAAACAAAAAATAAAAACCCCAAATAAAACAAAAGAAAAAAATTGTATCATTTTCCTACAAAAAGACAGCTTTACCAGTGTCTCCACAGCTGGGATTGCTGTTGGCCAACAGTTGTCAGTAAAAAATTTTGAATACAAATCTAATGTGTCTTTTTTGACACTTTGCAGTATGGGAACTTTGTGGACAACCTGCGCCTCTATGTCCGTGGAGGCAGCGGTGGCATGGGTTTGCCCCGTCTTGGGGGACAAGGAGGGAATGGCGGAGATGTTTGGGTGGTGGCGACAAAGAACATGACCTTGAAGAGGATCAAGGATAAATACCCGCAAAAACGTTTTGTAGCGGAAGCAGGAGCCAACAGCGGGTAGAAATACAATTTTTGTAATAAATTCTGCAGATTGTTACTGACATCCATTTTCAGAGCTCCATAAGTGTTTTGTAGTAGTCCTGTAAGCACGGGAAGGTGAGAGCTGTTTGGATTTCCTTTATCAACAGTGTTCGAGCTCTGAAAGGAGAACGAGGGAAGGACAAGGAGATCCTCGCTCCTGTTGGTATCACCATCACCACTGATGATGGCAGAATATTCGGTATGTCAAATCTTTTGTGATGCCTTCCATGTCAGCACAGTCAGCCGTGTAATATTTGTTTGTTCTAATAGGAAAAAAAAACCCCTCACAAACCCCTATTTTTTTCTCTATCTGTAATCAGAGGGGAGCAGAGTAGTTACCTGATTGTTGCAGTGAAACTATTGCCTCTTATTTCCTCTGCCATTCTTCTACAAGGTGACTTGAATACAGAGGGCGATCGCATGATGGTGGCAAGAGGAGGATCAGGAGGCTCTTTTTACTCTGAGTTTCAGCCCAGTAAAGGGGAGGCTAAACACATCAGACTGGACCTCAAACTTATAGCAGACCTGGGTCTTGTGGGGTGAGAGCAGAGTCGCACATTAAAAAAAAAACATATTAACTCATTTCATCTGAGACGCAGACACACCATCTGATTTTCTTCTGTCAAATCACCATCAGGTTCCCAAATGCAGGAAAGTCCTCTCTGCTGACAGCCTTGTCCAACGCCACACCTCAGATTGCCAGCTACGCTTGTAAGAATATAACAGCACACACACATGCAAAATGAAACCTGTTTATCTTTTTAATTTGCACATTTTTGCTTCTAAAGAGAGAATAATTCTTGTGTTCAATAAGCTGTGATGTTTTTCTGCTGTTTCACAGTCACAACTTTGAAGCCGGAGATAGGCAAACTGATATATGAAGATTACAAGCAGGTATGGAAATGCCACTTGGTGTGTTGTGCTTTAACTGTCTGTGAAATTAGTTTTTCTTTTTAGTTGATTTGCTTAATTGCTCTTTTTTTTGGGGGTTTTTTTTGTTTTTTTTTTTTGGGGGGGGGGGGGGGGGGGGTTTTTTTTTTTTTTTTTTTTTTTTATTGTGATGGA
>VUQI01063529.1:1525-12073 GCA_015106735.1 Paratilapia polleni | reverse complement strand
GTGGCTCAGGAGGTAGAGCGAGTCGTCTACTAATCGGAAGGTCAGTGGTTCGATCCCTGACTCCCCTATTCTGCATGCCAAAGTATCCTTGGGCAAGATACTGAACCCCACGTTGCCCCTGATGCATTCATTGGAGTGTGAGTGTGTGTGAATGTTAGTAAGCACTTAAGTGTAGATAAAAGTGCTGTATGAATGTACGTGTGACTGGGTGAATGTGGCCTGTAGTGTAAAGTGCTTTGAGTACACAGAAACTGAGTAGAAAAGCGCTATATAAGTACCAGTCCATCCATTTACTTTATGTAGATAAACAGCAAACATTCCTCCAGATGTGAACATCCATTAAGTCTTGTGTGTAAAACACAGCTCTGTAACAAATGTATTGTAGAAAGCAGTCGACATACTGTTAATTTAAATGAAATCTTGTTGCTGTTTTGAATTTAGATGTTTGAGGAAAATCTCATGTTGCATTTAGATCATGTTCCAGTTCATGTAAATTTCTTCCCAGGAAACTTCAGCATGCAGACTAGGGGAGCCAGGGATCAAACCACTGACCTTCCGATTAGTAGACGACTCGCTCTACCTCCTGAGCCACAGCCGTATGCAGTGAGCACCCTCACCTTCCATCATCACTGAAGGTACAACTGGTAGATCCTAACCAGATTCAGAGAGAGGACTTACTGAACTTTATTAACTAAAGCAAAGGGCACTGCTGTGAATATTTAGACTAAGTGGACTATCCATCCATCCAGCCATCCATTTTCTTCCGCTTATCCAATTCAGGGTCACAGGGACTGGAGCATATCCCAGCTGCCATAGAGCAATAGGCAGTACACCCTAGACAGGTTGCTAGTCTATCACAGGGCTAACACAGAAAGACAGACAACCATTCACAGTCACATTCACACCTACGGCCAATTTAGAATCACCAATCAACCTAACATGCATGTGTTTGGACTGTGGGAAGAAGTACCCAGGGAGAACCCATGCAGGCACAGGGATAATATACAAACTCCACACAGATGCTGCCATTATGAAAAATCATTGTCACTTAATATGTCAGTTCATATTTTGATGTGTAAAATTGGTGAAATTCTCCTTTAAAGAAAACAGTCCCTCCTGGTCAAATTTAGATTCTGCAGTCCACCCTCATAAATCCATATTTTAAAACTACCCCTGTTGTTAATACATGGTTAAATATCAGCACGCTACCACAATGGCTTTCTTATTCACTGGACAGAAATTGGGGTTTGGGTAACTACCAAAACTTTGCTTAGTGAGTTAGTAAATGCTGTTTACCTAATTAATAACAGAAACAATAAAAAGATCTTATGAACTTCTCTAGCAAAAAAGAAGCGCTCTACATAAATGTAAGGCCCAGTATTTCCAGACTGAACAGAAGGTTGGGGGTGTAGAGAAAGTTAGTGAGTGATACGAAAAGATCAGAGAATGGACAGAGACACTAAAAAGAAAAGACGGAAGGGATATATATACAGCAAGGAGACAAGGGAGACTGCAAAAGACATGAAGGAAGGGGGGCTGTTAGGCCTATGGTTACTTCCCAGAGGGATCACAGGGTAAAACAAACAATATCTCGGATTAGACTTCATAAAGTAACCTGCTGTATGGGAACTTTCATTTTACACAGCCATAAGCGAATAGATCAATACTGAATTGTGTATTCTTTTTTTCTCCATCATGAAATATGATCTTCTGCATAGCATGTCTCTAAAAACAGTATACCCATAGTAGTGTAGCACATCCATATAACCCTTTCAGGTTTAGGACCATCAACCAACAAAAATCTCAGCGGACACAAACTACAAAGATATACAGCAGTGGAAACAGATATTGATAAAGTTACAGTATAAAAAACTTTTGTGTTTATTGTGTTTTCTTGTTGTACCCCTAAATACTCTAGGTAATGAGTAGATTTAGACCAATAGTGGACAGGGAACAGTTTTTTTTCCTGTGTTCACCATATCTGAGAAATATTCCACTCTAGTACTGTTAGAGACATAAACTGTATATAATAGATGGATGTAGCCACAGTGACATCTGACATTGATATGTGGACTTTGAAGCCACAACTTTTGGCTGCAATGCAATGCACAGACATACATATCTACCAATTAGTGGTAGGTAACTGATTATAATATACCAGAATTTCACTCACAATAGCTGAAGCACAGATTTGTACCACATAGTAGACTGAAGTATTTGTCAGATAATCCAGTTAAAAAATGCTCCTGAAGGCAACAACACCACAAACAATGTCAAGAGGTCTTTTTCAGTGACTCGAATTAATGGAGGTGAGGCCTAGCAGATGGGCATCGGCCACAGGTGCCTGTGTCTGCACAGTTGCCAAACAAAGTGGCTGCATTCCTAATTTTGAGCCTTAGCAAAATCCAAATGGATGAGTTATAAATAAATTCACCCATCCTACAGTAGTTTGTCATTTGAACAAGGATGTAAACTACTGCATTTTAAATACTCAGATTGGGCTTTTTAACAGAAGTCTTTATATGGTATATACCCTCCACATAAGAAGTCAGGCAAGCAGGCAAGGGTGTCCTGGACAGTGCTTATGACTCTGAGATCCTAGTCTAAAATAGCTGATAGATTTAGAGGCCCAGACTTAGTGTATATTGAGGAAAAATAAGACTCAAACCTCTAGGCTACAGGGCTGGGATGAAAAACCTTTGTCTGTACACATGACCTCTCACAGGAAAATCTGTTGGTGACAAAGTATGCACTTGCTGCAGAGCCACTACCACCCCTGTGGCTGATAAAGTCACATTGTCCTAGTAGCACTGCCTATAAGAGCCCATAGATCTTGATCTACTAAGCAGTGGGGGTACAGCAGATGTTTGGGGAGCAGACTGGAGTTATGTCCTCGGGGACTGCAGGCAAAACTGTTGTTAAAATGTGTCATTTGTCTATAGACATGATGTGGCTTTTGCAGTTGGTTTTTATGTGTTGTGGGTCCAACATTTAGAAGTGTTACAAATAGAATTGGCAAAAATAATTAGTGCTCAACACCACGTGTTCAAACTTCAAATTCTGTCCTTAATGATCCTCCCTTTTCTTGCCTGTGGCTCCCACTGTGAGTCAGTTTCTTTAAATACAGCATAGAGTGTGGGTAAATGAGGGTGGGGCTGTGAGAATATGCTGCTGCTGTGCACACATATGCCAAGACAGAGTGGAAATTTTGCCGCTTATTTGAAGTTTTACTGTAGTGAAATGGCAGCAGCAGAGAAGACAGAGACATAGGAAGAACCTTCCTGCTTCACTGAACAGTAGCTAATTATGAGTCCCCCAGAGATGAGATTTTACTAGTAGATATCCACCACTCCTTATCAGTCCAGTGCCTCTAGTTTGACAGTGGTAGATAAATTATTAGCAACACAAACCGTTGTTGACAGACATACAGGCAGCGCTCTGTGTAAAGCTGGCAGTAAACAGAATGAGAAAGAGGGTCAAATTAAAAGTTGTGTGGGTTGTGTGTGTTGTAATCAAATAAGTTGGTGATACCATGATCATTTTGAGTCTACACGTTATGTTATTTAAATGCACAGAATGTATTTTCTCCCACTAGGGGTGTCTCAATCAGCCCATTAATAAAAGATGGGGGTTTGATAGTCTTGTGAAAAAGCGTGGGATCATGGGGGTCTTCAACACTACAGCCGATAAAAATATGTCAGAGGTGACTCAGAGAGACTTCATGTTCATGGATGAGATTATGCAATAAAGTTTGATTCACATTACAAGAAGTCACATTTAATCCAATTATGTCATTTCATTCTAATCAAATGGCTGAAAGGAACTTTAGATGAGGAAATGTTACATATTGTAAGATAAGGGATAACCCATGGTCACACTTTTTCGATTTCATATTCATTTTCTAAGTAGAAGCTGTTTAGATAAGGAAAGGCTTAAGTAGTATTCAAAAAGAAATGGGGAATTAAGGGTTAAAGTTCAATACTGTCTCAAAATATTTTAAATAGTTGTAACAGTCGTCTCCTCTAAACACCACTTTGACTTGTTAAACAAGAACAGAGTGACTGTTAAACATCCACAGACTCACAATCAATCTGATAAAAAACAAACTTTCATTAAGCCAAGTGTCATTACCCATTCCACCTGTATTTGACATTTGGCTGAATTATAATTGATTTGGGCATATTTTGTATTTAGGGGATGGGGTAAACAGATGAAAATCAAAGGAGTCAGACACTGAGATAGAGCATCTGCCAATCTGACATTTAGTTTGCTCCCTGTCTAACCACACATAAAGGTCTGTTTGTTTGCATGCTTGTTTTCTGCATTCGTTTGTCTGCACAAACTCTGTGTGTAGACCTCAGGGATAAAGAGCCAGGAGCTTGCATGTGCAAATCTTGGTTTCCAGAAATTTTGTTAAATGCAGTGATGTATTAGAATGCAAATATATGCTCTGTGGATGAAAAGTGAGAGACATTTCCTCAAGCTACAAAAGTCTTACATGAAAGAATCACAACTATAGGCACTGTGGCTAGCATAGATTTTGGAAGCTGCAACCAGCATAGTGCCGACTGTGCCAATAAGTAATGCTCTTAAGAGGAAAGGGTACAGTATTTGACCCCCAATCATTTATGTCTCCTAATAAATAATTTTCAAAATCTATATAGGGTTTTTTTTTTTTTAGGTCCCTATCTTCTGATATGACCATAGGTGCCTACTGTTAGAAGTAGGCTGACTGGTAGCAGTAAAAAGAAAGTTCAGTTAGCTCAATTATAGGCCTTCTCATGACTTTAAAAAGCCTAGATTCTGTAGTGATGGACCTATACACTCACTGGCCACTTCATTAGGTACACAGTTCAACTGCTTGTTAATGCAGTTATCTAATCAGTACATGGTGGTGGCTCAGTGTATTTAGGCATGTAGACATGGCCAAGAAGACCTGATGAAGTTCAAACCGAGCATCAAAATGGGGAAGAAAGGTGATTTAAGTGACTTTGAACATAGCATGGTTGTTGGTGTGAGTACTTCATGAAACTGCTGATCTACTGGGATTTTCCAGCAAAACCATGTCTAGGATTTACACAGAATGATCTGAAAAGAGACAAAAAATATCCAGTTCTCTGGGTGAAAATGCCTTGTTGATGTCAGAGGTCAGAGGAGAATGGTCAGACTGCTTCAAGCTGATAGTAAGGCAACTGTAACTCGAATAACCACTCGTTACAACCAAGAGGGTATCTCTGAGCGCACAACACATATCGGACCTTGAAGCAGATGGACCACAGTAGCAGAATACCACACTTCTCCGAGTAACACTCCTGTCAGCTAAGAACAGGAAACGGAGGCTACAGCTCACACAGGCACACCAAAATTGGACAATAGCAGACTGGAAAAATGTTGCCTGGTCTGATGAGTCTGGATTTCTGCTGCAGCATTCGGATGGTAGGGTCAGAATTTGGCATAAACAACATGAAAGCGTGGATCCATCTTGCCTTGTATTGCCTGCATTGTTCAGGCTGCTGCTGGTGGTGTAATGGTGTGGGGAATATATTTTTAGCATACTTTAGGACCCTTAGAACCCTTAGTACAAATTTGATGAAGCTTCAGTGAACAGTCATCTTGTTCCTTCGCCACATACTTGGCTAAATTATGTGAACATTGACTATTGTTTAATTAACGGTATTCTATATTTCGGTCACTGAGGTACAAGCATCACAGTTCACCTCTTACGAAAATGTTAGCATGTGTGACTCATTAAGTTATTTGTGGAATATTTCTATCTTTATATACAGTACTGTACAAAAGTCTTCAGCCATTCCTCATTTTACTAGGAAAATGGGAAATAGGTGCAGAGATTTATTGAAACATACCATTAATTTTCAGTCCAATTATTGTGTAATTGGCATACCTCAGCCTGTTCTAGCTGTTTTCCTTTCCTAAGAATGGCTTCTTGACAGCCACTTCCACAGAGACCATTTCTGATGAGGCTTCAGCAAACAGTAGCTGGATCAGCTGAGGGGCCAGATGCATCTCTCAGGTCCTGTGTCAGGTCTTTGCTGGATTTGTTTCCTATTTCTTAAGGACATGACTTTCAGATACTGTTCATCTGCTGTAGATAGTTTTTTACACCTGCTACTTTTTCTTTTGTCCTCAGCTTGTCCTGTCTCCTCAATTTTTTATTTTTATTTTTTGTTTTTTGCTGAGATATGCTAAGTTATCAGCTAATAGCTCTTTGGGAATCACCTTGTTGGTAAAAAAATATATTATTTTATGCCTGTCAAACTGTTATCTTTGGCACTTTTCAGAGATTCAACTAAAGAAATGGGAACAAATTATATGTTTTTGCAACAGGGTGGTAGTTACCTAGGTGCCTAAAGATACAATTTAAAATTGGTTCTCTGCTAAGTTGTCTGTTATGAGTAGACACAACACTGGTTGGTTCCTTTAGTTAGGTGCTTTTTTAATGCTTGAATGACTCATAGGTCAGTGTTAAGCAGCTTAACAAAATAAAAAAATAATAAAATAAAAATTCCTTTGAAAATGGTCAGGTACAAGGACCGGACTGAAAATGAGTGAAAAAGCAGCAAAAGTCAGAAGAAAAAAATTTGAAAGACCTTCAGAAAGCCTGGAGAACTATTGCTCACGACCACTTAAAAAAATTACCAGCAAATAAAAAAATTTTTTAAAAAAGCACAGTACTGTACATACAGTAAATACGGTATCTTATGATTAGCCGCATATTTGATTTGGCAAAGATTTTTTGCCCTTAATGTCCCAACCCTCCCCAGTTATCCGGGCTTGGGACTAGGAGTACACTGGCTTGTGCCTGTGTGACTGGGTTATACAGTGTGTGTGTGTGTGTGTGTGTGTGTGTGTGTGTGTGTGTGTATATATAAATTGCATGGTATTTATTTAATTATTGTCTATTTATTACTGGATTATTTCCTCACTATTAATATTTGTGATTACATCAGATTCTTTAACTTCTTTCCGCTTTCATCCTTCACTTTTCCATCATTAGAATTCCTAACACTTTTCCTTTTGGTCTCATTTCAGTTAGTTTTTCCTCCTTCCTCTTTCATTCTGTCTTCTGTTTATGCCACTCTTACCCTTCTCTTGGTTGTTCGTTTTTTCCCATTTTCCCTATCATTCTGCTGCTCTCTTTCTCTTGCCTCACTGTGTCTAATGACATCTCAGTTTCCTCCAAACAGAGTCCACTCTTTAATGGCCTGAACCATAATGAGCTCATTTAAGGAGTGAAACAGAGGGCAGCCATTGCTGTTCTGACAGACAGCCATTTAGGAACAGTCTACTGAGGTGTCTACACTGTGGGCCACCTGTCAACCAGCCAACTAGCCAGCTAGCTATTTATCTCTTTTTTCTTTAAAACCTTTCCTCCCTCATTTTCACACTGGTTTCCCCAATTTTCAAAAATTCCTCCAACATGGGTAATTTGCTGTCTTTCCACTCTTCTAACCTTCCGCTCTGTCAATCTTTTCTCTCTGTCTGTGCTTCTCCTTTCCACCCATCAGCAGCAGCTCTCTCTCAACAACCACTCTTTGGTGCCAGATGGTGACATATGAAGGGAAGTCTCCTAACTGTGGAGCTCAGTCTCACATGGTCATAGAAAAAAACCATTTGCCATAACGAATGGACCTCTCGTCATGCCAATGAGGAATAATGGTCCTTTTATTGCGGGATTAATCTCAATGGCGCTGTTGTCCATTGGCCAGCCAAGAAGTCTGTCATCCATCAGCCTAAAGGAAAGGAGCTGGAGAGGGAGAGACCTAAGATGACAACCTCTTTGATTCCCTGCAATTACTGAGGGTTTCAGGCTACTCTTCAAGCCCTCTCATTGATCTTTGATAGTTAGGACTGTATATGTGTGTCTTTCCAGCCTTGTGATTTTGTATTGCACAGATATTGCTCATACTGTCCTGAGGTGCTACTATCTCACGAACCTTCTGTTTTGTATTCCCAACCTCTGCTATCTTCATCTGCACTCTGTCCCAATTGTACCCACTCTTCTGACTTCACTGGGACTTTTGTGGTTTGATTTGTTGGGTTTTTTTTTGTATTGTTGTTTTCATCCCTCTGTGCTGTTGAAAGCATTCATATTTTTTTTTCTCCGTCGGTCCATATCATTTAAATTCGGCATTCACATTCACAACTCCTATTAATGGCCAATGTAAACTACAACTTTAATTGGTTGATAGAATCATATGAGCATAATCCAATAGCTTCTAGAACCATCTTTAGCAGTAGGAATTTTGGCCCACTCTTTTTTACAACGTTGCTTCAGTTCATTGAGGTTTGCAGCCATTCACTTATGCACAGCTCTCTTTAGGTCCTGCCATAGCATTTCAGTTGGGTTGAGGTCTGGACTTTGACTGGGCTATTGCAACACCTTGATTCTGTTCTTTTTCAGCCATTCTGTTGTAGATTTGCTGCTGTGCTTGGGATCATTGTCCTGTCACATGACCCAATTTGGGCCAATCTTTAGCTGTCAGCGTCACATTTGACTTTAGAATACTTTGGTATATAGAAGAGTTCATGGTCGACTCAATGACTGCAAGATGCTCAGATTCTGTGGCTGCAAAACAAGCCCAAATCATCACCCCTGCTTGACAGTTGGTATCAGGTGTTTGTGCTGATATGCTGCCAAACGTGGTGCTGTGCATCTTTACTTTGGTCTCGACTTTCCAAAGGACATTGTTCTAGGAGTCTTATGGTTTGTTCAGAGGCAACTTAGCAAACCTAAACCGTGCTGTTGTTTTTAGAGAGAAGAATCTTCTCTGGAAACCCTTTCAAATGAGCCATAATTGTGAAGTCTTTTGTAGAGTATGAGATGAAGTTCTTGGGTTTTTTCCAATTACTCTGAGCATTGCACAGTCTGACTTGGGTGAATTTGCTGGGATGTTCACTCCTGGGAAGACTTGACTTGAATGTTGTCCACATGTGAAATAGCAGGTCTAGTAGGGGTAAACATGATTGGGCCACTCCTTGTAATGCAGTGCACTTTTGCTTGGCGCACTGTATAAAACGTGTAACGATACATGATGTCAGTATTTTGCAGGTAAGTATAAACAGCTAATATGTTGACACTGGTTTAGTATTAAGTCCACAGGGTTGTAGAGAACGTGGGAAAGTTGGCAGTTAATCCCCGTTGTGTATGTTAATGGTGTATTTGATGTTATCTCTGTAGATTAGCCATGGATGTAATTGTTAGTAGCTAAAGCTTATTTACGAGCCTGTGTAGAGACCTCGTGGCGCTGTGGTGTTCTTATACTTGTACCTAGCTGCAGTCATAGTGGTATGAGACAGGGAGTCACAGTGATATTTTGTACAGTCTTATTCATTCTGTTGTAAGAAGTTGTTTGTTGTTTTGAGTTGGCAAAAAGGCAAGATAACTCCTTGTAAAGCAGTGCACCTAGTAAAAGTCAAGAGACTGTGTATAAAATGTGTAAGGATGTCCTATGTCTATATTTTGCAGCTAAGCAAGTATAAATAGCTAATACACTGACACTGGTGTAGTATTAAGTCCACAGAGTTGTAGAGAATGTGGGAAAGTTGGCCGTTAAGCCTCACTATGTCTATATTTTGCAGATTTTGCAGTAAAGGTAAACTTAAGACTGGTTTTAATTAATTTTTAATTCAAGTGTGCAACACATACTCTATATTTAATATTTTTGATCTAACCAACTGTCTCAGTATTTCATATATTATGGTTTGATAACTTGCCAATATAGCTTCCTAGATGTCAGATACTATGCTAGGAGGCAGCTGACTTAGCACTCATACTTTTTTCTTCTGGTGATCTCCCACCTCTCCAACTTTCTATAGATCAGCTTCTCTCTTGCCAAGTTTTCCAGCATGTATCTCAGCTCCTCTAGGACTTCCCATCTTTGATGGAATTACCTGTAGGCTTCTTCTTTCTTTCCTTTATCTTGTCTCTTTTACAGTTTTCCTACCCTCACTTCTGCTCCTGGCCATTGCCTAAATCCACATAACTACTCTGCCAGCCTTGCTTTGCACTTCCACTGCCTCTCTTTCTCTGTCTGGGTTGCCTGTGGTTTTATTACTCCAGCAACAGCAGTATGATATCGACCTTCCTCCACCTCCAAGTAAGCCTCCACTAATAGAGAGACAGAGCAGTGAAATGACCAGGACCAGGTGGACCAACCTCGGTCTCACTGTAACAGCAGGGGGCACTCTTCATCCTTTACTGCCATTTGTTGCTGTCACTGCCAGCTTATGTATGAAATGTAGTGGACAGAAGGAGAACAACAATGCTGCAGTTTTGTCACTGTTATTTAGCATGCTTTATATGTGTGTGTGCATGCGTGAGTGTGTTCTCATGCATGGCAAGTCTGTGTCCTTTGCTGTATGTGAGAAAAGGGCAAAAGCTTAGTGGGGGAAAGGAGAAGATGCTGTTGATCCCATTAATATGGATGGCCTGCTGTGTGTGTGTGTGTGTGTGTGTGTGTGTGTGTGTGTGTGTGTGTGTGTGTGTGTGTGTGTGTGTGGTGGGTGGGGGTGGGGGGGGTGTTCTTA
>VUQI01063528.1:0-24689 GCA_015106735.1 Paratilapia polleni | reverse complement strand
AAACATTCCAAATCTGTCAGATTGCGAGGGCATCTCTTGTGCACAGCTCTCTTCAGGTCATCCCACAGATTTTCTATTGGATTTAGGTCTGGGCTCTGGCTGGGCCATTCCAAAACTTTAATTTAACTTCTTCTGGTGAAGCCATTCTTTTGTTGATTTGGATGTACGCTTGGGGTCATTGTTGTGTTGAAAGGTGAAATTCCTCTTCATCTTCAGCTTTCTTGCAGACGCCTGAAGGTTTTTGGCCAAAAGTGACTGGTATTTGGAACTGTTCATAATTCCCTCCACCTTGACTAAAGCCCCAGTTCCAGCTGAAGAAAAGCAACCCCAAAGCATGATACTGCCACCACCATGCTTCACCATGGGTATGGTGTTCTTTTGGTGATGTGAAGTGTTTTTTTTGCACCAAATGTATCTTTTGGAATTGTGACCAAAAAGTTCAACCTTGGTCTCATCAGACTATAACACATTTTCCGTCATGCTTTTGGGAGACTTGATGGTTTTGTTTTTTGCAAATTGTAGCCGGGCTTGGATGTTTTTCTTTGTCAGACAAGGCTTCCGTCTTGCAACCCTACCCTATAGTCCAGACATATAGAGAACACGGGAGATTGTTGTCACATATAGTACACAACCAGTACTTGCCAGAGATTCCTGCAGCTCCTTCAGTGTTGCCATAGGTCTCTTGGCAGCCTCCCTGACCGGTTTTCGTCTTGACTTTTTATCAATTTTGGGGGGATATCCAGTTCTTTGCAATGTCACTGTTGTCCCATAATTTCTCCACTTTTTTATGACTGTCTTCACTGTGTTCCATGGTATATCCAATGCTGTGGAAAATTTTTTTGTACCCTTCTCCTGACAGATACCTTTCAATAATGAGATCCCTTTGATACTTTGTAAGCTCTCTGTGAACCATGGCTTTAGCTGTAGCAGGCAACTGAGTAAATGTCAGGAAAATCCCACTAGGACAGCTGAACGTGGGGTTTCACTCTCTTTAATTGATGGCAGGTATGTACCCAAGAAGACTGAATGCTGTGATTAAATCAAAAGGTGCTTCAACAAAGTATTAGTTTAAGGGTGTCCACGCTTATGCAACCAGCTTATTGTAAGTTTTTTATTTTTTATATTTTTTCCCCTAACAGATTATTTTGTTTTTCAATCGAATTGTACAGGTTATAGATTACAATAAAGGTCGGAAATGTTTTATTTCATTTATTCATTTCATTTCATTTATTGTGGTCTCATTTTTTAACATCCCAAAACCTGGCATTTTAACACGGGTGTGTATACTTTTATATCCACTGTAGTCACATTTAGTACATAGCTATAGAACTACTTTATATCAGGGAAGATTACATACACTTCTTTGATCACAAGAAGGATCATAACTTATTTTTATATCTCTGTAGTATCCCTGAAGTATTGAAATGCAACTTTATGGATGCATTTCAACACACCAGGGATTGTCCAAACTGGACAGGCATTTTTTTGTAATATGTTACTTACCTAAATTAAATATAATAGCTAAAATTTCCTTCTGCTGTACCCACATAAACTAATGAATATTTTAATGCACTCCTGAGTGAATGTGTATCATGAATCATTAAACATTAAGCATGTAAACATACAAATATCATTTGCAATTAGTCTGCATTTCATCACAGGGGATATCCAACAATTGTTTCATCTTGTGCATCTTTTATGTTTCTTGCCTGAGTCCCAGCAGGGTTGAGCTCACCTCATGCAGTGAGTAAATGAAAGCTAAATGATCTTAGAGCTCCTAAAGGAACGATACCATTAGAGATTTCTGCAGAGACAAGAGACAAAGATGCCTAGTTCTGACTTGGCAGAAAAATAGCAACAGATGTCATTACGGCTGTACCAGTGGATAGCATCCCTCTATGAATGTGCAGAGCGATTGAGACTCAGTATCTAATGATGTAGAAAAAAATACCCCAGAGTGCACTGAAAAAGACTGTTAGAGAGTTTTTACATGCTCCTTCTCATTCTGGTCTCAATATGACTTCATTTTGTGACTACACAGTTAATCCCCGACGATATGGCTCCAAGGTTATTGTTTGAAATAACAACAGTTAGTAAACAGTGGTGGTAATGACACCCCTCAATCAAAAAGAAGCATTGATTCAGGAAGAAGATGTCAGCTTTCTATATTAGGACAACAGCTATACCATTAATCAATGACCTCCTTACTGCAGATGTCCAAACAGGAAACACTGTAAAGAAAATAGCTCTTTCTGATACTAGCATGCAAATAAGGCTGTGCAAATGGCCGTGGTATCGCAAAATTAATTCTTTCCTAACCTTTTCCTATCATTTAACTACAAATGTACCTGGCAGACGTACTTATTTAGAACCTATAATATGCTTTGCATTTCTTCAGTTACAATGCAACACCAATTACAGCACAAGTTGGGCAGATCTGCTAAATTCCCAACAAGCAACTCAAGTAGAAATCTGGGTATATATCGTAAGTTGTGTTGGAGCTACCAGTTGCAGAGATTGTGCTCTGAATATTTTTCCTTTTCTATTCTCTACCCCTTCAGACCTTTTAGATATATAAGTCCATTATCAGTGTTAAATAATTTAATATGTTTTCTACAGGGAAATCCTTTGAGATAACCTACATACGACTGAAATTCTACACCAGTCGTCCAGAGAGCTTCGCCATCTTCAAGCGTACAGAAGAGGATGGACCCTGGATACCTTACCAGTATTACAGCGCTTCTTGTCGAAAGACCTACGGGAGGGACGCTAAAGGTTACATTCGCCCAGGGGATGATGAAAGGACTGCTTTATGTACAGACGAGTTCAGTGATATCTCTCCCCTCACTGGAGGAAACGTGGCTTTCTCCACACTGGAAGGTCGGCCCAGTGCATACAACTTTGACCAAAGCCTGGTGTTGCAGGTGAGGATGCATTTTGTTAGGTGATATGTGTACATGTAACAGTGCTAACTCTTTTTTAACACATTTTGTTTAACATACAGTACTGTGCATAAGTCTTAAGCCATCCCTCGTTTCTTTATATTTTGCTAGGAAAATGAGAAATAGGTGCAGCAGTTTATTGAAACATGTGCAAACATGGAAATACAGTAAATAAGGCGAAAACAGAGTCTATGCAATTCTAACAAGATTGAAAGTCAATATTTGGTATGACCAGCTTTATTCTTCAACATAGCCTGAACTCTCTTGGACAAACTTTCTTGTCATTTCTTTAAGTTGTCTTCAGGAATAGTTCTCCAGGCTTCTTGTAGGACATTCAGAGCTCTTCTTTGGATGTTGTCTGCCTTTTCCTGTGTTCTTTGTCAAGATGATACACTAAACTGCTTCAGTAATGTTGAGGTCCAGGCTCTGGGGAGGCCAATCCATGACTGATTGTGTTCCACTGTGTGTTTTTCTATCCAGGTATGCTTTTTCATGCTGTTGTCAATCAGATGCTTTCCAAATCATAATGCATGGTGGATCATTACTTTTCTACATTCATAAGTCCATCAGTTTTGACAAGATCCCCAACACCACTGGCTGAAATGCAGCCCCAAACCATGACAGAGCCTCCACCATATTTTACAGATGGCTGTAGACACTCACTGTTGTACCTCTCTCCTGACCTCCTCTGCACGTTATTGATGACCATTTGAACCTAAATTTCAAATCTGGATTCATCACTCCATAAGACCTGTTGCCACTAATTTTCTGTCAAGCTCTTGTGTAATTTGGCATACCTCAACCTTTTCTCCCTCTTTCCCTTCCTTAAGAATGACATCTTGACAACCACCCTTGCTCTGAGACCATTTCTGATGATGCATCTCTCAGGTCCTGTGTCAAGTCTTTGCTGGTTTTTTTTTCCTATTTCTTAAGGACATGACTTTCAGATACTGTTCATCTGCTGTATATAGTTTTTTAGGCCTGCCACTTCTTCTTTTGTCCTCCTCTTGTCCAATTTTCTCATTTTTTTCACTGCACACCATGCCACCATTACCCAAGTTTTTGTCTAATAGCTGTTTAAGAGTCACTTTGTTGGTGCAAAAATACTATTTAATGCCTGTCACACTGTGTTATCTTTGATATTTTTGTCTATATTCAACTAAAGAAATGGGAACAAATGATATGTTTTTGTGACAGGCTGCTGGTAACAAAGTGTCTAAAGATACAATTTCAAATTGGTTCTTTACTAAGTTGTCTGTTATGTGTAGACACAACACTGGTACATCCCTTGAATTAGGTGCCTTCTTTATGATTGAATGATTCATAGGTCAGGGTTAATAACTAAAAATGCATTCCTCTGAAAATGGCCAGGTGTAAGGACTGGACTGATTAAAAAAAAGAAAAAGAATTCAAAGAAAAACTTTGAACGACTTTCAAGACCTTTTAAAAAGTCCAAAAGTCTAGGTCCTTGGTATGAAAATATAAAGAAATGAAGGGTGGCTCAAGACTTTTGCACATTCCTGTGAATATGATTTTTAACAAGGTTCACAAGTTACTAAAGAGCTGTTTTTCTTACTTAATCTAATCATACAGTGTAGCAAAGGAAAAACACATGAAAATATGAATTTATTAAAAAAATACATATTTCTCAAAAAGGGCAAATGTTCACGTAGATATCAAAATAACTTTATTTTTATAGCACTTTTTAAAACACAGAGTTACAAATTGCTCCACAGTTTCACACACAAAGATAAGAATACACGTTCCAGCATACAGACACAGTCAAACAAACGGTCTTACATTCATTCCAACATACACACTTTCATACATGCATTAGATGTAAACTATGGTCAAAAATATTGGGAGAAAGATTAAGGAAAAGCTACAATGAGTTTTAAAACAAACTCATTTTAGCAAAAATGATTCAGCCAACCTGATGGGCAGTGAAGGGAAGCAAGAATAGGGGTGATGTGCAAGCATCCTAGCTGCTGCATTCTGGACCAATTGAAGACACAGCTAAGGAGGACTGAGAGATACTTGGGAAAAAATGAGTTACAATAATCAAGACAGGAGAAAATGAATGTTTGTAATATATGTTCCAAATTATTGGATGACAGTAAAGGTTTGATTTTTGCAATGTTTCTTAGATGAAGGAAACAAGACTGGATGAGCTCTGAGATGCAAATTTCAAAATTTAAATGTCAGTCAAAAATAACACCAAGGTTCTTAGCAGAAGATTCAATCCTGTCGAATCTGGAGGGCAATGTAATGACTGACCTCCTTAGAGAAGTTGTCAGGGCTGAACACAAGAACCTCAGTTTTACGAGGATTGAGATGGAGGAAATTTGAATACATCTAATTAGTAATGGCAGTGAAGCATTCACTGAGGTAGGACAGGCTGTTGAGGTTGTTAGGTTTAACAGAAGAAGTACAGCTGTATATCATCAGCATAGCAATGGTAGGCGATGCCTTTGAAGAAAAAAACAATTGTTTGCATCTTTTTTTATACATTACATTGACAACAATCCATAATGATTGCTAGCTGCTGCTCATATTCATTTTCTTAGAGGAAATTAACATATCTAAATGTGAGAATACAGAATACGTTTTTCACATTTCACAGCATTCTTCTCCGGACATAATGGCTGCTTGCGTGATAACAACAGTGCATAACTTGATGTCAAGTTTATAAGTGCATGTACTGCTCTTGCCCCCTTTCAAGCACTGATTTTATCAAAACCCCTCCACTGCACACAGTTTCACACAAACAAACATCCTGTAGCCATGCATGTATATGCATGCCTTCAAGCCTTTTTCAAAGCAGCTGAAGTGAATCTAATGTTATGTTTAGCTCTGATTAACATTGATGAAGCCTTGAGAGGGCCGTGCTGAATTAATGGCAGTCTCTTGTGGGTGAGTCTGCAAGGGGTGGGCACAGTAAAGCGTGTCTAAAAATGAGTAAATAAAGTATTTTATGCAGCCACTCCTTTTGCTTTGATGGGGCTGTGAGTATGCCTGCATGCATCTGTCCACACATTTCCTGTATTGCCACTTAAGTTCAAAAATATTTAGAGAATTCCTTCATTATTAATTACTGAGGATCAGTAGTTATATCTGCCATTCAGGGGAAGTTAAGTACTGTTTGCAGCACTATTGGCAGGTCTCTCAAGCTGAATGTAATAAATAGACCAAAGTAATCATGTCACAACAAATTAAGCTAATTAGGACATAGAGATCCTACATAACTGAAGGAGCCATATGCTTCATACATTACTAATACTATTTATGAACATATGAAACACACATTTTTGTGTCTGAAAATAGTAGTTCATGAAACAAAACTAACCAGCCTGACTAAGCAATAGGTCCTAAATTAAATGAAGAAATTTCAACCTCTTGGTATTTCCAGGGACTCAAATGCTGCTGTTTTGTCAAAGCCACTGGCATCTTACAAATACACACCAGATATTCATGGCACTGGTGATGTGTATGTTAGGAATGACCCTATGGCATCATATTTAACAAGTGGGTAAGAGCCATTATTTAATTTGCAGGGATAATGTTATTAAAGGGAGCATTCTAACCCAAACCACAATCTTTTCCTAATTGTAACCAATTTGTTTTTTGTTTGTTTTTAGTTTTTCTTAGACATAACCAGTGAGTGAAATGGAAAGCAAAAAGCAAGTGAAACAGAAATGAATAAACAAGTGAAAAAGAAATGGGAAAACACAATGCTCCCAAACGGGACACAAATCGGTGTCTCCTGGCTTACAAACTAGTGACTTATTTCACCAACAGCCGTTCAAAAAAGGGGACTTTGTTCCCTCTTTAGAAAAGGACTGTTATCTCTCAGAGTCTAATATCGCCGCTGCCGGTGTTTCCAGGCACTCATGCCAAAGGATATTGTGTGCGTATCTGCAACGTCAGTGGCATTAATTTACACCCTGGTGTATGGGATAAGAACACGCAGGAAATTTGCATTATATTCCAGTAATTCTGAGAGAGTTGCTGATATTTAATTTTCTTTAGCCGGACCTTAAATTCTCAAAGACATAAATTCACTAAAAGACATAAATCACATGTACACGCAAAGATATGTGAGCTGAAAATGTTTCAGCTTGAGCAAATAAATATTATTAGAAAGCTGGGCCTTTAAAGACTTTAAATTTAACTCAAAAACACACAGACAGACACAGCTGGTATATCTTACACAATTATTATATTTAACTTATAGTTATACATAGTGCTGGGTGGTGTACTAGCCATAACTTCTTGCATATTAAATTAGACCACTGTACCAATAAATAGACGAAATGCCCGTTTTGGCTTTTCTTTTCTTTTTTTTTTAATCACCATCGAAAGCACTGAAGAGTGCAGAGAGAAGAAACTTCTATTATATGCATACCCTCTTACTTGTGGTTTTAATCCAAAATGACATGAGGCAAAACAGTCTGTTAACAGCTGGGTGATGCTCCATCGCAACATTCAAGAACAGTAAAGAGAAATGGAGGATGAAAAAAGAGACCAAAGATGCATTAAAATAACTAGTAACGAAGAGAGGAGCAGTATCTGCTGATTAAAAATCTTTAGTTTTATAAAATGACAAGCATTTTGCTGTAATTTCTTGTCCCACTGCTTCTGTGCTCTTGTCTCCTCTGACTTTCGCTGTGGGTGGGGCTCATCTACCTCCTCCACACATACCCAGTGACAGGGAACAAGGAGCGTCTTGCATAAATGGGTTGCGTACACTGGTTGTCATGCATACACTCGTATGCATAAAAATGAAAGTAACCTGATAATGTGTGGGCTGTCCTGCAACCTCTTGGTTGGCTGTGTCTATCAACAGCATTAAACTGCAAAGTAATGAAATACCAAAAGGTCTAGGAAATGTTTTGTATATGAACTTGTTAATGAAAAAGTAGTTGTGCATACTCATATGCCTTGATAGATATTGTTTTTTTTTTTTGTTTTTTGTTTTTTATTTGAATGGTAGTAATCTATCTGGATAATATTTAAGACCAGAAAGGCCAAAACTCAACTGACATCACTATCATTTCCGTGTGAAACTGTGAAACTGCCAGAATCTTAAAGTAAAACCTGATACAGGCGTTTGGTCATGTTGCCCAGTACTAGTTGTACATTGGCTATTTGGGATCCACAATTGGTCCCAGTGGTCAAATTCTTATGAACAGTACAATGCTAAAATTAACCTTATCCTCTAATTCTGTCAACTAGGATTTTTACTTAATACTCATTTGCAAACATTTAGAAGGAAAGGAAATGGCTAACTGTATTATGTTCAGTGGCACTGTGTTTTTTTCCAATGTTTAGTCAAGTGATTTGAGTCTTAGAACATAAAAAAAAAAACATTAAATCATCGTGTAATTTGACAGATGCTTAGACCTACTGTATATTTGTTTAGAACAACATAATTCAGGGGCCATTATTCTTCAAGGGTTTTGGTGTTGCAAAAAAGCAGGATACATAAATGTAATTTAGTAAAAGTGTTTATATTATCCCATAGATGCCTGCTAAACAGAAGGAACTGTACTTTACCAGGTGAGGAAACAACATTAAGAAAATAAAAGCAGGTCTTTAACTTATTGACTGAAGAAGTGACAAATATAAATGATAAAGGGGCCCACTTTTCCTTCTACCACTGACAAGGTTTTTTCATTCTGTATTTTAATCTTTTCCGCTGTTCCTTACTCTATCTATATGTCCTATCCTACCATGTAGTAGACATACAGCACTGTGCACAAGTTTTGACTCACCCTTTATTTCTTTATATTTTGCTAGGAAAATGGGTAATAGGTGCAGGAATTTATTGAAATGCACAAACAAATATGGAAAGACAGCATATAAGGCGAAAACAGTTTGTGAAATTCTAACAAACTTGAAAGTCAATATTTGGTATGACCACCTTTATCCTTCATCACAGCCTGAACTCTCGTAGACAAGCTTTCTTGTAATTTCCTTAAGTAGTCTTCAGGAATAGTTCTCCAGGCTTCTTGTAGGACATTCAAAGCTCTTCTTTGGATGTTGGCTGCCTGATGATCCCACACTGCTTCAATAATGTTGAGGTCCAGGCTCTGGGGAGGCCAATCCATGACTGATAGTATTCCACTGTGTGTTTTTCTATCCAGGTATGCTTTTACTGCATTGGCAGTGTGTTTGGGATCATTGTCAAGCTGAAAAATGAAGACGATACCAATCAGACACTTTCCAGATAGTATTGCACAGTGTATCAAAATCTGATGGTATTTCTGTGGTCATAGTTCCTTCAGTTTTCATAAGATCTCCAACACCACTGGCTGAAATGCAGCCCCAAATCATGACAGAGCCTCCACCGTGTTTTACAGATGGCTGTAGACACTCACTGTTGTACCTCTCTCCTGACCTCCTCCTTATATAGTGACAATGATTTGAACCAAAAATTTCAAATTTGGATTCATCACTCCATAAGACTTTGGCATACCTCAGCCTTTTCTCCCTGTTTCCCTTCCTTAAGAATGGCTTCTTGACAGCCACCCTTCCACTGAGACCATTTCTGATGAGGCTGCAGTGAAGAGTAGATGGATCAACTGAAGGTCCAGATGCATCTCTAAGGTCCTGTGTCAGGTCTTTGCTGAATTTTTTCCTAATTCTTAAGGACATGACTTTCAGATACTGTTCATCTGCTCCAGATAATTTTTAGGCCTGTCACTTCTTATTTGTCTTCCACTTGTCCAGTTTCCTCAATTTTTTTTAAAGACACATTGTACAGCATGATGAGATATGCCATGTTTTCAGCTAATAGCTCTTTGGGAATCACCTTGTTGGTGCAAAAAATACTATTTTATGTCTGTCAAACTGTTTTTGGCAATTTTTGTAAATTAAACTAAAGAAATGGGAACAAATTATGAGTTTCTGTGATAGGCTGCTAGTAACAAAGTGCCTAAAGATCCAATGTAAAATCGGTTCTTTGCTAAGTTGTCTGTTATGTGTAGACACAACACTGGTTCATCCCTTGAGTTCAGTGTCTTTTTTTATGCTTGAATGATTCATAGGTCAGTGTTAAGTGGTTTATCAAACGAACAAACAAACAAACAAACATTCCTCTGAAAATGGTCAGGTACAAGGACTGGACTGAAAATGAGCAAAAAACTTTGAAAGACCTCCAAAGCCTGAAGAACTATTGCTCAAACCCGCTTTAAAAAATTACAAGAAAAAGAAAAAATATAAAATAAAAACATATATAAAGAAATGATGGGTGGCTCAAGATTTTTGCACAGTACTGCATACAATTTTAAATGGCATCTTACTTGTATATGAGGAATTAGGGGCATGAATTAAATGCTGTGTTGTGCAAGATACAACTAAATCAGCAACATATATAACTTTTTTACATACTACTACTACTACTACTAATACTACCACTACTGCTACTACTACTACTACTGCTACTACTACTACCACCATAATAATAATAATAATAATAATAATAATAATGATATAAAATCAGCTAGTTGAGGTAAATTGAAATTGTTGTTACTGTGGTTGCCTCCTTCTACAGAAATAGCTTAACTGACTCTCCATCTGACAGTATGGCTCATCACCTTTGTCTCCCTCTGCTGGCTGTGCTTCTGCAGCCTGTTCTGTGTTTCTACAACTGTTCCTCTCAGTATGAAAGAACCCCAGGTATGTTTAATTTGGCTTTCACCAAACAGAAAATCAATGCTGTGGAAAAAAACAAAAAACAAAAAAACAAATTTGGTAGACATTTATTTAATTGTACCAGTTTTTGGCTTTAAAAATAGCAACAGCTGAATCATAATCATTTAACCTTTTGATTAAAATTTTAAAAAGTCATGTTATTAAAATCTAAAACTAAACAATTATTTAATTCTCAGGGTTTCTTTTACATTTCTTTCTTTCTCAGACAGCTCAGACCTAATAGTTGACTGTGGCTCCAGCATGATTACCCTTGAGATCAACCTATGCACAGTTCATTGGGCAGGCTTCAGTGCCACAGACCTAGCACTGAATGGGAAACACAATAATACAGAGTGCCAGGGCTCTGTCGACACCAGCGTGGACCCTCCAATCATCTATTACCAGCTTCCTGTTAACAACAGTCAGGATAATCCCTGTCGCCAGTCTCTGCAGGTCTTTGAATATTGGAGAGATTGGGGAAAAATGACACATATCTGGAAAACTGAGCTGCCACTGGATGTTAGATATCCAACTCCTTAATGGAGAACTGTTTGGCAGCTCATATGAACCTTATGAAACAATCGTGTCTCTTTCTATCTTTCTCAGATTGTAGATGAAACGCCAGACCCTACAGGTCCCTTCAGCAGCTTCTCAAGTATTCAGTCAGTGATCATTACAGGATACATTGACACACCTAGATCTGACCAGGGGTTGATCAGCTACTCCACAGACCTCTATTACCACTTCTCCTGCCGCTACCCGCTGGAATACCTGATCAACAACACACAGATTACAGCGTGAGTAACTAGAAATATTTACTCTAGAGATATTTTTCATAATGTGTATCTATACAGTGAATCTAAAAGTTTGTTTTTTCTCTCTTTTGCATCTTTTCCATTATTTTTTTAGCGCCTCAGTCTCTGTGGCGATCAACAATAATAATGGAACCTTCATTAATACACTCAAAATGAGCGTTTTTAACGTAGGTATAAGTTAGAATTCAGCTCATTAGGACACACATATTTGTTTCCAATAACTTAGTATACTGTGATGTTTTTTTCTTTGTAGGACTCTGGCTATAACTATCCATTAGTGGTACCTTCAACAGGACTTGAGCTGCGAACCAGGATATATGTGGAGGTTAACGCTGTTAATCTTACAGGAAAGTAAGTAAATGCCATTCAGATGAGGTGCTACTCACAGTAAACTAATCAGATTGCATTCTTGTTGATTCTGTGTTTGTTCTTTTAGTTTCTATGTACTCTTGGATCATTGTTTTGGTACTCCCACTCCTTACAATATGTCACAGAGCGAGCAGTATGACTTCTTCACTGGGTAAGAAAGCACGCATGATGGGTATATTAGATAGATAGATATTAGATATTTTCATGTTACTACTGAAAATACCAACTACATTATCATGCTCTCCACCAGCTGTACGATCAGTGAAAAGACGACTGTGACGAGCAATGGCGTTTCCAATGTTGCCCGGTTTAACTTCGAGGCCTTCCGCTTTGTTCAGCACCGTTACCAGCCTAAGTCCAGCATCTATCTGCACTGCATACTGAGACTCTGTGAGCCTAGCAAATGTCAACAAATTCTGGGAGTAAGTTGCAAAGTCAAGAACAAATAAGTCTGCTTTTGAAACACCACAGAAAGATACTTTCAAAGGCAGCCACAGGCAAGATTTCTAGGGTAAAGAACTGAATGAGTTAAACATCATTATATTACTTAATGGTTTTATATAAGCTGACAGGAAATTAGGAGAAAGAGATGGGAAATACTTGTTACAAAGGCCACCAACAGGACTTTGTGGTTCATGGCTGGCACTCTAAATCCCCAGGCCTCTAGTCTTTATCTTAATCATAACATGTACATTGTAAATCCATAGTTTCACATGTTTTATGTTGAATGCTTCTCAGTCTTGTAGTAATCGCAGAAGAAAAAGAGCTTTGACTCCTTTTGGTGAAGAAAGCAGTGATTCAGCCACCATTTCAACTGGACCTCTTTATACCACTACAGAAGGTTTGAAACCTATTTTTACTCTTTTCTTTAGATTGTCCAGTAGCACCAATATAAAGTTTCCCACTTACCATTTATCTTTTCTTACTTTATTAAAGGCACCCCCAATGCAGCTGACTACAGTGAGTATACTTTAGTTACTTTTATAGATTCATAAATCCATATTAATATCCTTTAATGACTCAAAAAGCAATCTTAATTCATCTGTTCTTGTGTGTATCAGGTAATGCCATGACTTCGGGGAGCGATGATCATAACGTGACAGGCCTGATCGTGCGGCTGTTGTCCTGCTTGGTCTTGGTGGCTGCTCTCTTCTGAAGAGGTTTCATTGGATGGGAGAATAATCTCATGCATTGGACTGACAGATCAACTAGCTAATTCTCTTTGCATTGGTATCTTGTAGTATGTTGAAGCTGTAGGTGTATTGTATAAGGGAAAATCTGACAATGTTGTAGTTTTTCAGGAATTATCAAATATAATTTTGTGTCTGTACTTAGTTATCAGTTGTGAAGGGAAAGCCAAACTTGAACTGTAAAAGATTACCTATGTAAGCAGTTACAGAACTAAGTAATTCTGATATTTTATGGGAGCAGAAATGTACTTGTAGATAATACTTGCCTACAAGACTTTTTTATACAAGCTGTCTTGTATAAAATTTCAGTTTTAAGCAATTGAAGTGTATGCTTTGAATCAATAGCTAAAAATAAACTCAGTGACTCTGTGGCTGATATGCAATAATTAAAAACAAAAAGAACAAGTAATTTGTACAATATCATCACTACCTTTACTCTCAAGAGGCAGATATATACATATAATACATATTGACAATTACTCACTCATTCACATACAGAATGAAGCAATGAATCAAATTCATACATTCAGACATATTTACAAGAAACTTACTGTGCTGGTACAATGACAAACAAAAAAGAACAAAGGTTTTTGTTGTCACTGCATTGAGTGCATAATGTCCTGGATGAGAGCAGAGAGTTTCATTGAGAAGTCCTCCTGCAAAGAGCCACTTTGAAGTATGAATGTGGAAGAAGACAGGCTGGAGGCTCTTGGGACCCCCAGCTCCTCCTCCAGCCCCGTAAACAGCTTTTCCATTTGGGCTTGAAGCGCTTGGAGCTGTAGGGATGCATTTTGGCAGAACTGCTCCACGCTGCCTCTCACTTCTGCCTGATGAGGTTGTGCAGATTGTAGCACTGCAGAAAGCTGTGCTTTCAGGGCCCCCACCCTGTTCTGTGCCTCCTCTTTAAGTGAACTCACTTCCTGTCCCAACTTGGAACTAAATTCCAGCCATACATTTGACATGGCTGTTTCTTCCTCATCACTGGTCTGTTTCAGATGTTCAATCACTCCACTAGCTGAGATATAAAAGTCACTAATGATGTTAGTGAACTTAAAGCTGCTGTGCTCCAGGATTTGGCTCATCCAGTTGAAGGCTTCCTGGTAGCGAGATGGACTGGCCTCCTCCTGAGCCTCAGCTGTGTCTAAGCCCTGTAGATAGAGACTCAGCTGGCTGCACAGATCTTGGGTGTTGCTGCTAAGAGAGCCTTGAAGCTGCTGAGTCAGGGGAGTTAAGCGTTCTCTCAAGCTGAGATGTGCCGAAGATGGGGACAGCCTCTCTCGCAGCTCTGCCAGCTCCTGGTGCATACGGATACGCAGACGCTCTGACTCCATAGCGAGCTTGCGCTGCATTTCCTCTGCCACAGGGTTTTTGTTGTCATCATCTTCTTGGCTGTAAAGTGCGCTACTGTCTATGTTGCTCTTGTAAACCTTTCTGTACAAATAAAGAGAGAGAGTTTATATGCTATAAGATAGTAGTGAACAAATTTTATGTTTGCAAATTTGTCTAGAACCTGAATTTATAGAACTTAATGAAGTATACTTACTGCACATCTTTTGTGAGGTCTGTCTTGTCATGAGCCTGGTTGGCCTTTGGGTCAGCCCAGGTTGGCTCTCTGGTGTCATTGTGGAGTGGGTACGCTATAGAACAGACAAGCATAAATGTACATAAATAAAGAAACACACAGTAAAATGAAGAAGGATTAAGGAAGGAGAAAAATATACCTAAAGTTGTCAAGAATGACACAGCAAAGATCAGGACTTTTAGATGCATGTTTATCTTTCTGTAGAGGGACAGATGAGAGAAATATATTAAAATCTTACCCCAGAACAAATATATATATATATATCTGTAAACACTTTTCTACATATTCTCTTCTCAGAAAAAAATAAGATCAGTATATAAATATATAGGCCTTTACCTGAGGATCAGGGGTGTGTGGACTGACTGCTCATTTCATCTGACTTATAAAGGGCCTTGTTATCAGAGTAGCTGCCCAAACTCTGCTTATGTCAACAGTCAACACGTGGAGGGTCAAGCTGATGATAGAACACAGTATACACACACATACACATAAGGTGATGTCATGCCTATACGTCCACTGTTTAACCACCATAAAACTTAAACAGAATTTTTACGGCATTGTTTTAAGGAAATTGCATCACATAGATAAGGATTGAAGAGAGTCCTAAAGAGAGAGAATACTAAAAGGCATGAAAAAATAAGAATAAAAATTCTGCTAGGACAGCCTCCAGCTCAACAACACCTTTGCAATCTTAACTTGATTTAAAAAAAAAAAAAAAAAAAAAACTTAAAAGGAGGTAGAAACACACACTGTACAAAAAAAGTGGACTTAGCCTTCAGGTCTGCAAGGTGTATTAAACTATCCTTTATAATGGCGAGCAGGGGGCGACTCCACTAGCTGCAAAAAGGAGTCTGATTGTGCAGAACTCTATGAAAAAAAAATTCTCATTTGATTTATTGCCACAGTAGTAATTGATCTGATGAGTTTTATGAGTGGCTTGTTTCAATTCCTCTGTAATACAGTGTGGGATTTATTTTGTAAATTGTTGCCTCATTTAGAGCAAAAAAATGTCTACAAAGGGTATGCTTTAGGGTGTGGCTACTTTGTGACTGACAAGTCACAGAGGTAACAGAGGTGTAGCTAAGCAACATCTTGGAACTTTGCTCCTTTCACACTGTGTTTTCAGTTCATTAAAGTTGATTGTTACTAAAAGGTAACAATCAAAGGTTCAAGGTTATATAAAAGATACTTAAAGAAGTCTTATGTCCATTTAATGAATTACATGAACACTTTGTCAGCAAAGCTAGCTAGCTAGTGTTAGTGTCAGCCTGTACTGCAGCATTTGCGTGCATATTTTCGACAACCTCTCACTCAGATCAGTCTCTTTCTTCTCTTCATCTACCTCCTTTTGTCCAAATATTGTCACTTCTGGCTACAAAAAGCCGAGATGGTGAGAGTCAAAATGCAACACTCAAGGTATCAAAACAGTCCATAAACCAGTGGGCAAGTTTACACTGCACAAGAGGCGGCTCACAGTTCACATTATAATGAACTAGTTCACTTTACATTACTATGTGTTGTTTAATGAGTGGGCAGCACAGTGGTGTGGTGGTTAGCACTCACACAAAGATGGACCTAGGTTTGGCTGGCTGGGGCCTTTCTGTGTGGAGTTTGCATGTTCTCCCCGTGTCTGCGTGGGTTCTCTCCAGGTACTCCAGCTTCCTCCCACAGTCCACAGACATGCATGTTAGGTTAAGTGGTGACACTAAATTCGCTGCAGATATGAATGCAGCTGGGATGGGCTCCAGCTCCCCTGTGAAGTAGAAGGCTAGCTTACCTAGCGTGATGGGAAGGGTTGGCCAGCTAAGTGTAAATAGACACAGGACTGGGAATTTCCACATTTTATTTTATTTCATGTACCCAACGCTACCCACACAATGCCAGGTCTCTGCAGTTTTTCTCCATGGGCAGCGTGGTTGACACTGAAACATGACAATGTTTATTCATGCACAACCAGTGCCACTGGTTGATATCACAGTGGCTGTGTCCACTTTTTAAAGATGGAAAAATGACTTCCTTTGTGAAACTGTTTTTTTGGTTCAGTTCACTAAAATATTCTTTTCCTGATCTGTTTACCATCTCACTCAGTGGCACTGGTGTTGGATCTTAAACACCTGTGTTCTGATATGTCAGACAATTAGTTTTATAAAAGCCTAAATGGTGTTAAGACGACTGCTGAATATCATGTATAAATACAATATGTGTTATTGAACTATAGCCTAAGAAACTTGGTGCTGCAGCTTTGACTCAGATCCAAGCTAGAATCTTAAATGCTCGTCACAAGGTCAGCTAACAAGTCCAAGTGCAAAAGACAGTTCTTTCAAATCACAAAAATTCTGCATCCTCCATGGGACGTTACTGAATATAAAGGTTATACTACACTTATATATATTTACACCATGATAGAGGCACAGGAATCTCTCGTTTACCTCTCCTTTGTTCTAAAGGGCCTTTTAGATCATCTTAATTCCATGCTAAAAACAAAAAGAGGAACAAAGTAAGGAAGTAATCTGTGCAAGAGGGAAATGTAAGTCCACAGTTCATGGAAGGGATTCATTCCTCCCAAATGAAGCATGCGCCAACAGTCCACCATTATCTTCTTACAGTCTATGCTTCTACACATAGACTGAATAACACAAGGGGTTTGGGTTTATTGGGGTGACCCAAAACAAGTTCAACAAGTTTATCCACAGCCAGATATGAACTTTGGCCTGATTTCTGGCTTTTTACGTCAAAGGGCCTTTTTACTAGAAACCAGAACTACATGAATATTTGCAGTGAAGTCACTTGCTTGACCTGCAGTCAAGGTTGTGGCTTTTTAAGCATCATTCTTGGTGAAAAGTTGTTTTTGTGCCTTGTATTCTTTAAATTGTGTAAGAGTTCAGGGAATTGAGTTTTGGACCAGCTCACAAAGCTTTGGTTATCATTGATTGTTTTGGATGCTTGTCAGTCAACAGTTTACACATCAGTGTTTGTGCTGCTAGTAAGAACAGAACAAAACAACTCATGTCAACACTGCTGATTATATTCAACTCTGTCCTTTTTAAATTTTTTTTACATAACAGAATGATAGAAATGAAGTTTCAAGGCTGCTTTAATCACTTGTGTATATATATTTTTGAGATGTTTTTGCATTTACACTACTGGTAATAAAATATTTTTGTTATTTATTGATTCTTTTCTGGCTATAGTTACTGTTTTTTTTAAATTTGTGAGTGAAATGTGCAGGCCTTTTCCACTAGTAACATAGGTATGCGGGTGAAAGTTGAATGCTGCTCAGTCAGATAAGTTACAAGTAGTCATTGGAGGATCATAGTTCATGGCTATTGTGATGGAATATCTAGGTTATCCCAGTTATCCAAAGTTCAACATTTATTTCAATACAAAAACAGTGCAGAGTGAGTAAGACTTTGGTTACTATACATAAAAACAGCCCTGATGACTGCTCTTTGCACTGAGGAGTTGAGTTTTGAACATCTTACATAATTTATAAGTTCAAAGAAGACCTTATTACACACATATGGTGACATGAGTGCACATGCACATATAACCAAGAGTTTATATTTGCAGAAAATTACTCAACATTACATAACATTGCATTTTTTTTACCGAACATATTGTACCAGATGCAGGTTACTTTAAGAAATATTATGTAAATATTTGTTGTTACTTACTGCATTTATATTTAGTCAGCTTACAGATAATATTGGCATTTATTGATGCAAATAATCTGTCAGTTATGAGCCACGCAGACCTTGACCATTCCACTTTCAACTCATTTGCAACAGCTATCAACAAGTAAACACAAATGAACATTCAACATGATTGTTCTGTCAGATTGGTTCATTTGCAGGTGAAGCTAAAGCAAGAGCTGGCTTGCACAGTGACAGATTCTATATCTGAGCAGGTGTCCATACTTGGTATGCAAATTCAAAAGTTACTGCTGTGAATGGGAATGGTAACTGAAAACTGACTCCAGCTGAGAACTGGTTACATGTGATAAAAGACTATGGAAATCATATGCCTTCAACTTATCAGTGCTGGGATGTTTGACAGTTGCACATCACAAAACAATGACATGAAACTCCAAGCAGTGGAGCCTTTGTACACCTCAGCCTCACCTCAGCCTTTATTCTTCTTTGTTTCTACTCTGCGTTTAACCAGGATATAAACCTGGATAATAAACCTACGATGACCCTGAAAATCTGTGTAGGCCTACATTTTTTTCAGGAATCAATAAGGAAATAAGGAAAAGAATTTGACCTGTAAGCAGAATGGCATTTGTATAAAAAAAAATCTTATCAATATAAATGCCTCTAAAGCAAAGCTTTGTTGTTGTACATTAGGAGCCAAATCATTAATCAGTATCATGGTAGGACTGAACAAAAGCATTAATGTGATCTGGCAGCACAAGGCAGCATTACTCTGTTTTTCATTGCTGCTTTCCACCATTGACCAGTCACTCCACTCTTACTATCACCTTACCTTACTGACCTTATAAATTTTTCAGCAAGCCACTGAAAGTTATGCAGATTAACTAGTGCACAACTTACCTTGCAGCTCTGTGAGCTTACAGCTTACAAGTACTTTCTTGTCTATATTGAAAACAAGGATCATGGATCAAGCTCTATAATTTTTTTTTCCCAGAGTCTGGAATAGAGCTGGGTTTCTTGTTCATCTGCTCTTTACATCAGTAGTAGGCATATTAACAATGCAGCAAACATGCAGATGCATGTGGTTAGGTTCTCTGTGGTGGCTGTTTGCTTCTGTGCTGCTAACTGTGGCTCATGGAAACAACTTCAGTGGACATAACCAAGAGAGGCCACCCTGCCAGGCAGGTAGGCTGTTCTTAGTGCATATTTTGGTGACATTATTCTGAAAAACATTACAACAGCAGCAAAAATAAATAAGTAAATAAACAGAAATTGGAACAATGCATGACAAAAGATTTGCATTATAGTGCGTGTCAGAATATATGTTATTGTTTCTATTAGGTTTCTACTGCCCACTGGGGAGCCCCGCTCCAGTCCCCTGTCCTAAGGGAACATATGGGCCAACTGTTGGAGGTGTGTCCATAGACAGCTGTCTGAAGTGTCCTCCCCACCACTACTGCCCTAGACCAGGCTTGTATGCCTCCCTTCCCTGTGGTCCTGTGGCTCAGCAGCCTCTGTCTGGCCAGGACACTTGCACCTGCCCAGAAGAGGGACAGAGTTTTCAGGTGTTGTTCACACATTTATTGTTTGTGTTTTTCACATGATGGAAAGATTCCCCCAGTCATTTGTGCAGATTGAGGGTTAAGTGTATCTTTGTGTTCTTTCCATTGTTTTCACCTGACTACACACATCACAGCTTTCTACAGTACTACTCACCCACTTCCTTTATTGTCCTGTGAGTTCATCCATTATAAATGAAACCCAAAGAAGAGCTCAAATTTCGCAAGCTTATAATTTTTTTGTGTCCCTGAAAAGTCCTGGGATATAGTGTGAACACTTTTATAGTCATTAGAGTGTCTTTCCCACTTTCTCTCAGAAACTTTAGACAGAACAATCTGTAGCTTCAAGCTGAAAGAGCTCCAGATCAAGTTCCCTCTCTTCAGAGTCAAGTTTCCTAGCCTGCTGCAGTATGCATAGGTGTTGAGATATTCTTTCATCAGCACAGACTAGAGGATATGAGATTTTTCTTATTGTTACATTGGTGTTTGTGTAACCTACAGTTGAATAAATAAAGGAAAGAATTAAGACAGGAAAATCAATGTTCAGACTGACAGATAATAAAACTCTGATGACCCTGATAGATGGTAAAGTTCAATGTGCAGTTTGTCTGGGTTTGTCTGTGAATGAATGAGTGACCAATCTGGCATATTAGGCAACAAACTGACGACAGCACGAACTGTTACCTCCCTGTGTTTTCCACAGATCAGTGATGGGCGTTGCCAATGCACCATAGGCTATCAAACAACCAGCAACGGAGATATGTGTGTACAACAACAGTACGATGTCTGCAGAGACGGAAAAACTCGTACACAGTATGGAGACTGTCTTGACAGACATCAGTGGTCATTCCACTGTAGTCAGCAGGTTAGGCCCTGTGCAATCATGTCACACTCAGATGTATACAGTCAAAGTAGGGCAAAGGTAACCAGTCTATCTTTCACAAAATGACACTAGACAGGAAACTCATCCTCAAGATATGTGACACAAGTCCAGTTTTAAACTGTTTACAGAACACATTGACTAAACACAGTCCACATATGCAAGGCTAATGAGGACAAACCACATGTCTTTGACCTCTCTTACATGAACCTGACAATAGCTTATCTAGCATAGGCTTATATTAAGTCCACTTAATATTTAACCATTAACTGCTGCCTGTAACTCTGACTTGGCTAAGCAGTGTTTAGCTGATCCTTGCTTTACCTTGGTTACTTTCTCACAGGTGTGCCATACCGCAGAGGACTACCGGGGTTACGATGGGGAGCTGGGTCTGTGTGTTTGTAGAGAGCCTCCTAGCAGAGCTGCATGTGGGGGCCTTTGCAGGAGCAGGCCAGCTACTGAACTGAAGCTCCAGTGCCAGTCCAATGGAGAAATGGAACTGGTGTGGAGCTATGACAGTCAGGTGGAAAAAGAAAGTTACAGATTCATTCACTGAAGCACAAAAACTAAGAGAATGCATACTCTATTTTGGTGGTGGGTGGGGGGTGTCAGTAAAATTTAAAACCTAATGCATCCATAAAATGATTTTCTCTAGTTATGATACCTATATAGCATAACATTTGTGCTGAAATGGTCATAACAGCAACAACAACAAAAAAGATAATGGATAGTTTGAAGTGCAGTGCCGGACGAAACAATGCATGCATCTATACAGTATCTTCTTTATTTCTCCAGCAGTGAAAGCTACAGACAGTGTCGCAGTGTCCTATTTTTGGCAAACACTCTTATTGTGTGTGTTCAGGTGTTGAGCGTGTCAGACAGTGTGCTACAGACAATTTTTAAACAGTGGGACTCCCAGGGGAATCTGCAGTGCAACAGCCAGTTCCAGTCCTCACATCCTGTCTACATTGTTGAGACAACAGGTGGAGGCACAGATTCACAAACGCACACAATGGCTTTTATGTCCTGCACTTTATTTCTTTGTGACTCCCTCACTCTCTCTCATATCTTTTTTTTTTCTTTCCCATCTATCTCTCTTCTTCCTGTCTGATTGCAGATGCAGGCTTCCTTGGCCTCCTCAGTGGGATCCCAAAGGAACTTGAACAACTGCTTCCTGACACCACTCAGCAGGATTCTCAGAGCTCAGCTGGTGTGTCATAACAAAATAATGCTTTCTCATTATGAAAACACAAATGAATGCATGAGCAATTTTTTTTTCCAAGTAATTGGTGCAATAATAATAACAGTACCGTACTGTGGATTTTCAGAGAAAGATTATGACAATATTGGAAGCATCAGTCACGAAGGCAGAGAAATGGATTACAGCAAGAGGGGAGGAGATAAGTCTGACATTAAAGAAGGAAGAAGGTCAAGTACAAGTGGAGTTCTGAACCCAACAACATGTCTCCATCTGGGTGATGTTATACTCTTCACTCTCAACCCACGCCACTACCCCCAGTATGACATGTAAGCCAGAGACTTGTTTTCATGCCCATTTTCTCGTGCTACTTCTCTGTTTTTACATTTTCTTCTTAATCTCTTATTTATGTCTTTCAGTGACAATTTGTACAACACAAACATTGACTTTGACTGGGGTGCATTCAGACAGCTAAAAGAAGAGCTGACGCTGTCATGGACTCCTCCTAGCTGCTTTACGGTGGCCTTCAGCCAGCCGGGAGTATATGTTTTTACACTGAGCAGCAATCAGCACAAACACTTGGTAACAAACTTTACAACAATATAAGCATTAAAGGTACCCTGTGAATTTATCATTGTAAGCAACCGCATCTTTTTACATCCAGTATTCCTTACCCAATTGAATTCTTATTACCAAACACATTAAATGCTTTCCCAACCTTTTTAAACATTTGCAAATCCACTTTTTTTTCAATGTTTTGAACTCCTACATTGTTTGTGACTGGTTCCGCTCAACATTTATCTTTGCCATATTACTTTTTCAGGCCTTTGGATTCCTTTGCCTTTGCCTTTTTTTTTTTTAGATAAAAGTGCAAATGAAATGTGTGTCAAGTCACCACTTTATCTGAGATGTATGAAGGTATCCTCATTTATTTGGTAGTAGATGATGCCTGCTTATTAAAATATTCTTGTATACCATCACTCATTTCACAGGGAATTTTTAAAATTTGCACACTGTGATTTGGTCTTGGAGACTGCAATACATAAACACGAAGAACATAATGTGACCTAAGCTTTTTTGCTACTTTTTTATATACTTCATCCAACAATGAAATTGACAGTACTGTGCAAAAGGCTTGAGTCACCCCTCATTTAGTAAAGTAAGCAAATAACAAAAATTTATATAGCACATTTCAAGATAAATATCACAAAGTGCTTCACAACAAAATGCTAAAACATAAAACAAAAAGTTACCCAAAAGCAAGTTTAAAAAGATGAGTTTTTAAGCTACTTTTTAAAAGACACCACAGAGTCTACAGATCTCAGGCTCAGTGGGAGAGAGATCCAGAGTCTGGGGGCCACTGTTGCAAAAGCTCTTTCACCTTTAGTTCTCAGCCTTGTATGCTGCACAGCCAGCCGGCCCTGATCTCAAAGGGCATCTCAGGGGCCTACTGGGGATGTATGAATGTAAAAGTACAATGATGTACTCCGGTGCTTGTCCATGCACAGCGCTAAAAGTCAAAACCAGAATCTTAAAGTGGATCCTGAAGTTAATGGGGAGCCAGTGCAACTGAATTAGTAGCGGTGCGACATGTGAGTACTTAGAAGACTTTGTTAAAAGCCTCGCAGCAGCGTTCTGAACAACCTGCAGACGTTCCAAGGAAGTTTTGTTAAGACAAGTGAACAAAGAATTACAATAATCCAGACAAGATGAAATACAGCCATGAATAACAATTTCCAATTCAGAGCGTGACATAGTGTAGCTCAACTTGGCAATATTTCTTAAGTGATAAAAGCAAGAGCAAACCAGAGATTTAATGTGAGCATCCAAAATGAAAGCTGAATCAAAAGGTGCCCCCAGGGTCCTAATAGAAGATTTAACCTAGAGTTTCCTTTATCTTAGGCACTAATCTGCCAGGGGCACAAACAAGGACTTTTTTTTTTCTCTTAATGAAGTTGGAGAAAATTGTCAGCCATCCAACTTTTAAGTCTAAGCACCTATTCGAGATCTGTAACTTAGAAAAATCTTGGGGCTTCAAAGAGATATATAATTGAATGTCATCTGAGTATCAGTGATAAGAAATGTCATTAAAGGTGCTCAAAATGTGCTTAAGAGGGAGCAGATATAATAAAAATAGTAAAGGCCCTAAAACGTAACCTTGTGGCACACCGCAGGTAAGAGAAGTAGACCTGTACTTAGAAGCAGCCACAGAAGACAAATGTTCAAACAGATATGAAGAGAACCACACCAAAGTTTCTTTATATTTTGGTAGGAAAATGGGAAATAGGTACAGCAATTTATTGAAAAATGTGGAAACATACATGGAAACACAGTATGTAAGACAAAAACAGAGTTTGCACAATTCTAACGAGCTTGAAAATCAGTATTTTGTATGACAACATGTAACGTGACTGCAAACAGTAGATGCATCAACTGGGGAGTCTTCTTCACACTCTAAAGTTAATTATGGAGTTCCTCAGGTTTCTGTGCTGGGACCAATTCTATTTACATTATACATGCTTCCCTTAGGCAGTATTATTAGAAAACATAGCATACATTTTCATTGCTATGCAGATGATACCCAGCTGTATCTATCCATGAAGCCAGATGACAAACACCAATTACCTAAACTACAGGCATGTCTTAAAGATATAAAGGCCTGGATGACCTCTAATTTCCTACTTCTAAATTCAGATAAAACTGAGGTTATTGTACTTGGCCCTAAAAATCTTAGAAATATGACATCTAACCAGATACTTACTCTGGATGGCATTACTTTTGCCTCCAGTGACACTGTGAGGAATCT
>VUQI01063525.1:21671-32525 GCA_015106735.1 Paratilapia polleni | reverse complement strand
CAGGAAGTATTTAACTGTCATTGTTGGCTGCAGTAACATTTTTTTTCTTGGACTCATTTCTTTCAGGTTGCTGAACTTTTCACTGACAATTTTGACTACCAAACTAGGGATGACTTTGTCAGAGGGATTTTGGTCAATGAAGAGGTACTACACAAGAGATGTTATCTCTGTTGGCGTTTGAATTACGCCACAGATAACATTTAGAGCATTTCTGACCATGATTCATTTTCTTTGTGTAGATCCTGGGCAACCAGATTCACATGCACGTGACTAAGGACGGTTACGGTGTCCAAGTGTCGAACCTGCTCATGTATGACTCCGTGTCGTCGGACCTCGTGCGGCGGTGGGTCTACCCTCTCACCCCTGAAGCCAACTTCACAGACCAGGAGGGGCTTAGCTGCACGTATTCTCGCCACAATGTCTACAGGGGGTCTGGCGTCAGCCTGGGCCACGGAAGCCAGATGGAGGAGAACGTTCTCATCGGTTGTGACACCAGCATCGGTGCCAACTGTTACATCTCTAACAGTGTCATTGGTAACAACTGCAGCATAGGTGAGATCTCTGTCCAGCACCACCCAAACTCAGAGTGCTAAAATTAGTAGGTTATAGAAGCGTAGTTAACTTTTTTTCTTGTTTCATTGTGACAGGTGACAATGTAGTCCTGGATCGTGCCTACATCTGGAATAATGTTCGCATTGCCAGTAATGTGGAGATCATCCAGTCTGTGGTCTGCGACAAGGCTGAAGTCAAAGAGGGCGTGACTCTTAAGAAACAGTGTGTTCTAGCATACAATGTAAGCTCCACATCTTCTTTTATATGTGATCGGAAAGTGATCTGGCGGCAGAATGAGTTTCCATTTTAAAGGTGTTCTAGCAGCTTTGCATGTCAGCCACTCAAACAAATTTTGAGGACACTACGTTTTGACAGCAAAATCAGCAAATATCAATGTTCTGGGCATTTTTTGTGTTCTTGTGTAGTGAAAATATCTGCAAAAACTGTGAAAGGAGCCAGAATAGCTTTTAAAGCCACAGCCAGCAACTGGTTCTCAGCTGCACTGTTTGTTGGGCAGGTGCAATGACCTCCTGGAATCTGGTAGAGTTGTCACTGCGATGCACCTGGCCAAGAAATAATCCAGCACATAGCCCCTGTAATACCACAATGTGTTATATACTAAGCAATACTGGTAGGAGGATTTTATTTGGAGTCCTTGTGCAAAGCTAAGGCCAAAATTAGCTTCGATATACACCCAAAGAGAATGACCTCGCTGGTCCTAACTCAACTTGGGAACCCACTGGGTAGTCTGCTGACTTAACTTCTGGAGGCAACCGCTGGGCTTCTGGAGTAACCAGAATATAAGTATAAAGGACAACAGATATCTGATTCAAGATCTCCTGTACTGGCCACCAGAATGCAGATAAATTTCAAAAAGCTAAAAACGTCTTTAGCTCTCCACATGGACCTCAGTTCAGCCAAAGTCTAGTAATAAAAAAAACAGGTGACAAATGGAAACCAGAAAGTTTCCAGTTCAAAAAATTTTGTTCCTTACCTTTAGGTTCTGCATAATCAAAACTGATCTGTGTTTAGAGAGATTAGCGCTAATTTTAAAACATTAGTTTCTTGTCTACAAATAATCGATCTTTTCAAAGCATTTTTGCAATAAATCTGGTTCCTTGGTCTGTGAGAGGTTTAAGGCATTTTATAAGTATCCTAAGGTGGAAAGAGCTACTGGGTCATTCTGTGCACCTGACCCCCTCAGAATCAGCTGATATGTTTTGCACAATGACGTTAGAATATTTGATGAAGGCTTGTAAAATTTTACCTTCATACTATGAAAGTTTTCCAAGTACATAGGTTTGTGTCGAAATAATGCACTTTTTAATTCCCCTTATTTTTTCCAGCATTTTTGAGCCCTCATAATTTCTAAAGTGTAGGAGAGAGTCATTGTAGTTTAAGTGGCAAAAACCCTCTATATCTGTAACATAGATTAACAGAAACAAACACTGGTCCCCTGGATGTTTTATGTGTTTTCTGAAAACTTTAAAAAGTGTATTTTTAAAATTTAAAGGGTCATGTTACAATGTGGGATAGGTGGCTGGTCAAAATAAGTTACAGAATATGAAGGCATTCATTAAATGTATTAAAGTTATTGTAGAAAATTAAAAAAAAAAAAAATCTGATTCTCATACTTAGTTTCATACATGAAATTAGGGACATGTGAACAATGTCACCAGATGTGATGTCAGATTTGCAGCGTCTCCAGACTTGAATGTATCTACGAACTGTTTCCCAGGTGGTGATTGGACCAAACATCTCTCTGCCTGAAGGCACGGTGGTGTCCATGCAAGATCCGGAGGAGGAGGAGGAGGAGGATGATGATGAATTCCTCAGTGATGACGCGGAGGTCGGTCGAAGGTCGGACAAAACCAAACAGAAAGGTATGTATTAATTCTGTATTAGATGAATCTATATGTTATCAGACTGCTTCGCACTAACGTTCTGTCCTGTCCTCCAGTTTTCAATCCTGCAGAAGTGGGAGCAGAAGGAAAAGGCTACATCTGGAAGGCCAGCAATCTGGATGACGCAGAGGAAGAAGAGCTGTCGCAGTGTCTCTGGGGTAGAGCAGCAGCAGCTGGGCTGTCTTAAGATCATCATCATCATCAAAGAACTGGCATTTCCTGTGATGCTTTAGTTAATGACGAAGCTTTTTTTTTTTGTGCGTCTTCACCAGGGTTGGTGCTGAACCCAGATCCTGAGAGTGACAGTGAAGACAGCGAGCCTGATGGGCCCGATGATCCAGTGATTCCTTCCCCTGAGATGGACGATGTCAAAGGTGAGAGGGCACAGTTCATTTAGATTGCCTGCATGTAGAAATAAAATACTGCCCCCTACTGGTCAAACAGCCAAAACACACATCATAAACAATCATAATTTCCAGCTCAATTTGGTTAGAGTTTGACAGATTACCTCAGATAAATAATCAATGAATTTCCCTGAGCTTCAAGTGATTCCTTGTTTGTCTTATGTAGTCTTCCACATGGAGGTCCTCGGGACCCTGCAGAGAGGGTTGGAGGAGAACATCAGCTGTGACAATCTCGTACTCGAGATCAACTCTCTAAAGTAAGGAGGAACTGGCTCACGCTTGTGTTGTTCCTCTTTGTAACGATTGTTGCGTAGTTTGACACCACTCCTGTCCTTTTCCAGGTACGCCTACAATATCAGTCTGAAGGAGGTGATGCAGATTTTAACCCAAGTGGTGCTGGAGTACCCTTTCCAGCAGCAGGGCCCACATCTCACCCCTTCACAATACGTCACTCTGCTCCTGCCGGTGAATTAGATTTCTTTTTTTTCTCTTTTTTTTTTTTTACAGCCCATGTCTGTTGCTGTTAATATGACAGAGGGGAAGCAGAGAAAATAAATTCTCTAAATTATTTTTCCCTTTTTTTCCATTTGTGCTGCTGTCAGTTGTTGAAGAAATGGGCGCCATTGTTTAAGAATTATGTGAAGCGAGCACAGGACCATCTAGACTGCCTGTCTGCCTTTGAGGAACACTTTCTGGAGCAGGAGAGCCACTGGGCTGCTATGGTCAAGGTCAGGAGCAATCATCACTAAAACCTAAAGAAACAGTTTGTAAAAGTTTGCCGTGTGTTCATCCAGCCTGGATGGTAGCTGGGGGTGAATATGCTGCTTTGTTTGTAACTCAGGTCCTCATGAACATGTATGAGCTGGAAATCCTGGAGGAGGAAATGATACTGCGCTGGTTCTCTCAGGGAGCCACCACCGACAAAAGCAGACGACTCCGCAAGAACCAAGGGGTAGGTACAGGGTCTAGAGCAGATGACACAAAACAACTGAGTTTTTTGAACCACAGGCTTAGTACTCACTCTTTTCTTGACTGCGGAGTGGAACGGGCATTGTTCAGGGCCTGTTTATAGCACCTTTTAAACATGGAAAACATGGTAATAATTCTTGGAGGGTGCATTGAAAAAGAACAGGTCCACTTTCTACTTAAATGTAGGAGGATACAGGGCTAGGACATTATCAAAGTATTGTTTGAAAACAATTCTACATTTAAGGGATTTGTTTTTCTTGCTACAGTATCTTAATCTTCTCTTGTATCGAATTATGTTTTTTTTTTTGTGATTGTTATGCATTAGATTGTTAATGCAAATTTTTAATCAGCCAATCACATGGCAGTAACTCAATGGATTTAGGCATGTAGACATAAACAAGACGACCTGCTGGAGTTCAAACCGAGCATCAGAATGAAGAAGAAATGTGAAGATAAGTGACTTTGAATGTGGCATGGTTGCTGGTGTCAGACGGGCTGGTCTGAGTATTTCAGAAACTGCTGATCTGCTGGGATTTTCCCACAACCATCTCTAGGGTTTACAGAGAATGGTTCGAAAAAGAGAAATTATCCAGTGAGCAGCAGTTCTCTGGCAGAAGATACCTTGTCGATGCCAGAGGTCAGAGGAGAATGGCCAGACTATTTCGAGCTGATAGGAAAGCAACAGTAACTCAAATAACAATTCTTTACAACCAAGGTATGCAGAAGAGCATCTCTGAATGCACAACACCTCAAAGCTTGAAGCAAATGGGCTACAGCAGCAGAAGACCACACTGGGTGCCACTCCTGTCAGCTAAGAACAGGAAACTGAGCCTATAATCTGTAGGTTTACCAAAATTGGACAGAAGATTGGAAAAAATGTTGCCTGGTTGCCTCGATTTCTGCTGCAACATTCAGATGGTGGTTTCAGAATTTGGCATAAACAACATGAAAGCATGGATCCATCCTGCCTTGTATCAACAGTTAAGACTGGTGCTGGTGGTATAACAGTGTGGGGGATATTTTCTTGGCACACCTTAGTACTAACTGAGCATTGTTTAAATGCTATAGCCTACCTGACTATTGTTGCTGACCATGTCCATCCCTTTATGACCACAGTGTACCCATCTTCTGATGGCTGCTCCCAGCAGGATAACACACCATGTCACAAAGCTCCCATCATCTCAAACTGGTTTCTTGAACATGACAATGAGTTCACTGTACTCAAATGGCCTCCACAGTCACCAGATCTCAATCCAATAGAGCACCTCTGGGATGTGGTGGAACGGGAGATTCACATCATGGATGTGCAGCTGACAAATCTGCAGCAACTGCATGATGCTGTCATGTCAATGTGGACCAAAATCTCTGAGGAATGTTTCCAGCACCTTGTTGAATCTGTGCCACAAAGAATTCTGAAGGCAAAAGGAGGTCCAAGCCACTCCTAGTAAGGTGTAACTAATAAAGTGTCTGCTGAGTGTATATATTTTTGTTTGTATGCCAGTGTATGTTATGAACAAGTTTAGAGTGGACATGTAAAGGGAACTTACTGCATGAGAAGTTTATATGCTTCCTAGTTTATGTGTTAAAATGTGTTATGCATTAAAAACATTTTGTGATCTGCCTGTTCTGTGCTTTGTTAAGCACTTAGTTGTAAAGAATGCAACTTTTTAAAGGTGTTTTATAAATAATTAATTCTTATTAAGATATGAAAATTTTAAATAAAAGGTAAATAAATAATAAAATAAAAAAAAATACAAAATAAATAACTATAGTGATAAATAAAACAGAATTATTAGAATGAAAATAGAAAACAGTTGATACATTACTCCTTTGTAATAACTGTTCTTGGATATTAATTCACTCTCTGATTAAATACATGGTTTGTTTTTCTTTTTTTTTAACCAATGTCATCAAGTAACAAAAGCATAGTAATTTAATTTTGTATGTAGCACCAGATCTGACCAACTGGGAAAAAGATTCAGTTCATTACCAGTTAAATTAGTCAGCAAGATAAAATAGGTTGTCGAGAGGATCAAATTCTGCAACAGCTAAAGAGAGTGTGTGATAACTTAGTTCAAATGAACTTCCTCTGTCGACTTAGAAAAAAGGACGGGCACACTCACCTGGCCTTGTTTTGCAGCAGTGTATAGCTGTATATACGTTTGAGGAAACCATGAATATCTTCAGTGTCACAGCCTAAACTGCTACATGAATTTTTTCTCCATTCACCCATACCCGAATCTGAGCCTGAGCCTTTGTATGGGTTTAGATTCACTGTATCTGCAGTTGTTGATTTAAACTCGGCTGCTCCTCCTGCCTCCTCTTCCCTCCATCACAGAAACTGTCTGTAATGCCTGGTTTCTAACAACCATATGTCTGTTTTTCCCCCAACAGCTGCAGAAGTTCATCCAGTGGTTGGAAGAGGCTGAGGAGTCTTCAGAGGAGGATGGAGCGTAACGAGGAGCAGTTGAAGTTATGACCAAGTCAACTCTGTAAACTTCAAAACTGTTGGTGTGACTGAAAAAAAAGGGGTTTTAATCGACAGTTTACCCTTTTGCATCTACTAACCACCTGGACGTGCTGTGTGCAGCTGAAGCGGACATACATTTTTATCACGCATCATGTAAGGGCTGTGTGCTGTGAATGTCAATATCCAAATAAAGAAGACCTGTGGTCTGCTCAGACTAAAACGTTTCTCCACAAAGTGTGTCACTCAAGATCAAACTGCAACTTTTATTAACTCTGATGTTACAAAACTAAAATCATCTTTTTCATTCACATACTGAAACTCACTGTGCACTTTAAAAACAGAGCAGAAGAAAATTATCCAAGAGGTAGAAGATTCTCTTTCTAATAGTCAGATTTCAAGCCCTCCATCTGACAACAATGAAAGATCATTTCACACACATCACTCTGACCTCCTCTTTCTGCCCCAAGGTGGATTAAAGATATTGGAAGATCCTCCATGATGGTGGAGGTGGAATGATTTCCAGGTCACAAGAGGAGAGAGTTAGCATAGTGAATACACCAACAGTAAAAGTAAAGCAAAAACTACAATTAGAAAAATAAAAGCTTGGATGTATAGTCTGTGGTTATGCCACAAGGTCCCCTGAACCTTAAACATATTTATATCTGAACTAATTAGAAAAATAGGATTACAAAAATAACACGTTTCAGTTAAGCAGAACATTTCGTGTCACATGAAAAGTGACAGTGTAGAATCACAGTAATGAACAGATATCTGCCTGTTTGTAACAGATCAACAAGGATTTCATTTACATTCATTCATTCCTCTTTAAGCACATCTACAAACTTTAAACTGATTCTTGATCTAATTAATGTGAAGAACATTTACTAAAATTTTCAGATAAGCAGATCTTTGAAGTGGTCGGCTAAGTATGGTGGCCCAGAGGGACAAAATACAGCAAAATATAAAACGTTACCACATTTTAGAAAGCACAGTGGTTTATGACATGTAACTTGGTTTCTTTCTGGGTTTGGTTGTTAAACTGTCATCATGTTTACAGTTTTGTTGATGTGTATTCAGAAAAGTTTTTTCTGATATTAAATTTGTTTTTTCGTCCTGTTTTACTAAAGTTTCTCTAATTTTTCCCACTCACTGGCCATGGCAGAAAAGGCCTGAAGTCGCCTTGCTATGCGACAAGATACTACCTGTGAGTGGTCAAACTGTTCAGAACATGCAAAAGAATTATATCAGCACCAAGTTAAAGAATCTGTGACAGAACAACTGAGGCACCTAAAAGGCTGTGATACAACTTTAGCAGCCTGTTAAACCTGCACAATCCTGCTCTTCTGCCCTAATTTGATCTGTCGTCTCGTTTTCCCACTAAGTTATAAATGACACAGGCTAGAACAGATGCCCCAGTTATCCCAGTAAGAGCAGACAGCGTCTTCCACATGCTGGCTGAAGACTCATGTCTTTCCACGAAGCTCCTGTGGTCAGTGGGCACCAGTATGTACTTCCGGCCGAACTGTGGGGCCTGCAGCCTCATCACCTTCCCTCCTTCCAGCACCACCTCTCCAAACCCTGTCATAGAGCTCCCTACGCGCAGCAGCTCCTCCCTCTCCTCCATCGCCACTGGTTTCTCCCCGGTCAGGCCCAGCAGCATTGTGTTCGCCAAGCCCTCCTCAGCACGTCTCACTTTGAAATAAACCCTCTCCAGCAAGCATCCGGTGGCCTCCAAAGGGTTGTGCACCTTCACACATACGTCAGAGATGTAGGCGTCTGGGCTGACCAAACTGAAGGGCACAGAGTTGTTGGTCTCTTTTCTGTTCACTGTCCGGGAGTTCCTGGAAGAAGAGGTGCTATCAGCAGAGTAGTAGATTGATACTGATTGACATTTTTTGTGTACTATTTAACAGTATTAACCATGTCTTGGCAATAGAATCCCAGTATTTCCAATGCTCCTCCGCAACTATCTTCTGAATCACACCAAAGCAACGTGGGATGAACTGGCTGGCCAGAGGCTCCCCATCTGCCTGGATCCGACCTTGAACCAGACATGAAGGAAAGTGTAAGTCTTCTTAAAACTGTCTCTACTACTGAGCTCATTCAGCGTGTGGACAAGTTTCTACCTTCAACAGCAACATAGTGGAGTCGCCTGTGGGGAGAAGCTTTCAGCACTCTGACCAAATGTTGATCTGGTCTGAAAACTGGGATTTCCTAAAATGGAGAAGAACCGTTTGAATCATCATAAGTGTAAGGCTGTATTTAAAGTTTACAGCAGTGATGTTACTTGCCTTCAGCTCTTTCAACTCTTTCTTCTTTTCTTTGTATAGGTGATAAAAGACACCAGAGAAGGCAAAGCTGGACCCAATACCTATTACAACCAGAGGGTTTACAGGAAAGTCGCCCATGTCTGTACCTGCAGAAACCACACACAGCTTACAGGACAGGCAACAAAGGTCAAAGTGAACAAGAGACAAGCAATGTCAGTGCAGCACCAGGCAACGCCAATCCTCCAACCACGAAACGCCTCCGGGCAGCTATGTGGGCGGTTATTTCGAAAGCATGCTCTAAATTACCTCTGAGTTTAAAAGATTAAAATGTTTGATGACTTTGCCCCAAAATGTTTTTAAAATATTTTTTCCCTTGGACGTTCTCCTTCTACCACTATCTTTGCTGTTACAGAACTCCCCAACAGACTTCAATTCAGGACTCTGAGTGTCATGTCTCTCTCTTATAATGTCTCTGCCTTCGCCGTGTGCCTAGAATTATCTTCTTATGCTCAGTTGTATCATTGCATAAAGTGCAGAGAAATGAAACAAAGCTTACCTGTTAAAACTACCAAGTAAAGCTGCCACACATGCCTCCCAAAGGAATCGAAAACAAAAGCTTCAATAACTTTGGCTTCACTTCCTGTTCTCCATATTACACCATGTTTTGTTAACCAATAAGATGTAAGCAACTTTTTGCATCTGCGTCTCTTGACCACTAGGTGGTAGCACGCCAATTTTGGTATGTATTTATCAGAATCAGAATCCTTTAGTGTCATAAACATCAGGTGTTCAACGAAATTAGATGCAGCTTCCCTGGTAGCAGCATGTAACAATAAATGACAATAAATTCAAATTAAAAAAAGACAAAAATATACAAATGTACAAAGTTTGCTCTGTAGTATTGCAATTGTCTTGTGTGGTGGTGATGTGTATGTTTATGTGTGTGTGTGTGTTACTGTGTGTGCGTGTTGTATGCGTGTGAGAAATATTGGCGTGCGAGTGTGTGTGTGCTCAGTACGGTGATGAAAGAAACAGTTTGAGTCACATCATTATTGTTGAGAACATCGAAACATAGGGTCATAGCAGTTCTAAAAACAACAACAACAAACAAATAAAAACAACAAACAAACAAACAAACAAACAAACAAAACAACCAAAAAACAAAACCAACAACCATATTTATATGTCACCAACCAATCAAAGCTCTCCTAGGTCACTAAAAGTACACGTTATTAGGTACACCTGGTCAAGGGCTCATTAACGCATATATCTAACCAGCCAATCACATGGCAGCAACTCTGCAATTAGGCATGGAGACATGGTCAAGATGACCTGCTGAAGTCCAAACTGAGCATCAGGATGGGGAAGAAAGGTGATTTAAATGACTTTGAATGTGGCATGGTTGCTGGTGCCAGACAGGCTGGTCTGAGTATTTCAAAAGCTGCTCATCTGCTGGAATGTTCCCATGCAACCATCTCTAGGGTTTACAGAGAATGGTCCGTAAAAGAGAAAATATCCGGTGACCACTCCACTGTCCTCTGGCCCACTTGATGTCAGAGGCCAGACTGCTTCGAGCTAATAGGAAGGCAACAGTGACCAATCAAAGTATGCAGAAGAGCATCTCTGAATGCACAGCAGGTCAAACCTTGAAGCAGGTGGACTACAGGAGCAGAAGACCACAGAAGGTGCAACTCCTGTCAGCTAAGAACAGAAAACTGAGGCTACAATTTGCACAGGCTCACCAAAATTGGACAATAGAAGATTGTAAAAACCTTGCCTGGTCTGATGAGTCTTGATTTTTGCTGCAACATTCAGATCATAGGGTCAGAATGTGGCATAAACAACATGAAAGCATGGATCCATCCTGCTTTGTATCAACAGTTCAGGCTGCCAATGGTGGGGTAATGGTGTGAGGGATATGTTCTTGGCACACTTTGGGCCCCTTAGAACAAACTGAGCACACAGCCTACCTGACTATTGTTGCTGACCATCTCCATCCCTTTATGACCACAGTGTACCCATCTTCTGATGGCTGCTTCCAGCAGGATAACACACCATGTCACAAAGCTCCCATCATCTCAAACTGGTTTCTTGAACATGACAATGTGTTCCCTGTACTCAAATGGCCTCCACAGTCACCAGATCTCAATCCAATCGAGCACCTCTGGGATGTGGTGGAACGGGAGATTCACATCATGGATGTGCAGCTGACAAATCTGCAGCAACTGCATGATGCTGTCATGTCAATGTGGACCAAAATCTCTGAGGAATGTTTCCAGCACCTT